>BHEV01007950.1:0-11155 GCA_004319985.1 Emydocephalus ijimae
CGATAGTCCCCACAAATTCGAATCGACCCGTCAGGCTTAATGGGTGTTACAATAGGAGTTTCCCATGGCGAGTGATCGATGAGTTTTTCGAAGCTGTGCGGCCGACTTCTCGGTCGCTTCAGCCGCAACCGCGTCGGCGATGGCATCGGCAAGGCTGATGTCACCTTTCGCCATCAACTTGCTTTGTAACGCTGGAGCATCTAATCCCAGAAATATTCAATCTCTCAGTGCCTCTTCCAAAACGGCGAACCCGCAGAGGCCGCCCAAATTTCGGAGGTCTGCCACGAAATCAGCCACGCTTTCTCCCTTACGTTGGTTTCTTTGATAAAATTCGTGGTGTCTCACGAGTGTAGGCACGGTCGGTGCGTAGTGGCCTTTCAGGATGGGTTCAAGGTCGTCCCAGCTCATGGCCTTCACTTCTCGAGGCTTGGCGAGTGCTTTGGCTATCTTGAAGACGGCCGAGCCGCAATGCGTTAGGAATAACGCTCTTTTCTTTGCCGGTGTCGCGTCTTTAAGGTTGTTCGTCTCGAGAAACATTTGAAAANTGTCTCACGAGTGTAGGCACGGTCGGTGCGTAGTGGCCTTTCAGGATGGGTTCAAGGTCGTCCCAGCTCATGGCCTTCACTTCTCGAGGCTTGGCGAGTGCTTTGGCTATCTTGAAGACGGCCGAGCCGCAATGCGTTAGGAATAACGCTCTTTTCTTTGCCGGTGTCGCGTCTTTAAGGTTGTTCGTCTCGAGAAACATTTGAAAACGTTCCANAAACAGTGAACTTCATCTCTTTATTTGCATCGTGACTTGGATAACAACAACGGTTAACTCTGCCTTATATAGGCATCTTTTGTATGATTCAACCAATAACGAACTGGGAACGCTAGCTCTTTTAACCAGTAGGAACGCTTAGTTAAGGACCAATCAGGTCCGTTAGAGCTGACCAATCCTGGTCTAGCCGCCTGACAGCCAATCAGAAGTGCAGGGCCAGAACCCTGCACTTTACCTCAAGCTCAGACTTTTATTAAATTACTGTATACACAACAATAGTGATGAGGCCAGAAGCAGCGAACGGAGGTCTCCATTCCTATGCTGGCTTCTTGCAGCTTGTGGGCTCCAGACGGAGCTGAAAGCCGCCTTGTAGGGGTGGCAAAACAAAGGAGAGGTGCCCAGTGATGCTCCGGGGGAGAATGCAACTCCCCAGTGGAAACCCCGAGCTTGCTCTCTATGCCACGATGGAGAGAAGAGCGGGCCAAGATGGTTGCTTCAAAGTTGAGAGAACTTTGAAGAACCATCTAAGTGTAGTGCTGGAGCGGAGACTGGGAATGGTGTCTGAAGAAGGGTGAGAAGAATTTACTTTATTTTTGTCTACCCCAAAAGACTATAACAGAGAAGAAATATAAAGAGTATATATAATAAAAGGTATAAAATATAAAGTATAGTAGGAATATATTTTTAATGAATTATATATTTTGTTATTCATTTGTACAAGGTAATAAATTGTATAAGGTAATTTAATATAAAGTATTAAGTTTGATATTATTGGCTAAAAGAAAAAATACTTGTGTAAAAATGAGAAGTTAGAGGGAAGGGGATATATATAAAATAAAACAGTGGCAAATGTAATGTTGGGGGGATATAATAGCAGATAATATAAATTAAGATGAAACTTTGAATAGTCAATGAAATGGTAAAAGAATAAAATTTGGTAATAGATACTGATACGATGTTAGAAAGTTGTATTTGTTACCATGGATATAATTATATAGTATAGGATAATATCTCTAATGAATTATATATTTTGTTACTCATTTGTATAAGGTAATGAGGATATATTGTTATAAGTTTGATATTATTGGCTAAAAGAAAATGAGATAGTAATGTAATATTGGAAAAGGGATTCAATAGGAGATAATATAAATTAAGATGAAATTTTGAATGATCAATGAAATGATTTGAATATATTAAATTGTGAACATGTTGAATATAAGAATATATGATTAAGGAAGATACAGATTGATTAAAAATAAAGAGACTGATGTAAAGTAACTTATGAGAATATAAAGAAGAAAACTTGGTTATAGATAATGATGTAATATTAGAAAGCTGTATTTGTGACAATGGATATGACTGATTTAAAATGTAAAACACCTGGAACCACACTGTTCTCTCAAAGATGTATTTAAATAATTAAAAAATAAAAAAACTTTTCTACAAAAAAAGAAAAGAAAAAGCATCTCTGGGACAACCATAGCTTGGATGACTGAGAATCTCCATAGACATTTCTATTAAATATATTTTTCAAGGAACATAAAGTACAAATTAATATAAAATAAATAAAAAGGGAAAAATGAATAAAAAAGGAAGCTAAAGGTGCAAGAAAGGGAAAAAAGTAAAGAAAGAAAAGAAAGGGGAAAAAGAGATACTTAGAAGTAACTTCTGATCTTCTTTACAACCATTATAAATATAAGAATTAATTTTGCTCTCTCTCTCTGTATTTACAAGATAACTCTATTCTTCCTGTCTATATAGCCATCAAAACTGCACATCCTAAATTCATTATTTTGTTGCATTTTATGCAAAAAGTCCATAAGGGGTTTCTAGTCAGCAATAAACAGGTTGTCTTTTCTCTTATCAAAGAAGTCAAATTTGCCATTTCAGCATCAACGATACACTCAATTGGAATGTAGAACTAAATTGCAGAAGGAGTTTGTTTTATCAGTTGCAAATTGATAAAATCAAACATTTTTCTAACTTTAAAAAAATCTCACACTTTTTTGGCAAATGAACAACAAACCCATAAGGCCTAGTTTATATTCTAATCCAGGGTATAATGTGATTGAGATTAGTTTTGTTGTGCCTCTCTTGCTTGCTCAATTTTTTTAATCTTATTTAGTACACATCATGGATCGAACTATAGGTGAGCAGGATGTATAGATTTAATAGAAAAATGGGGGAGGATAGACAAATATTTTTATAATTGATCGCAATTGAGTGTTGGTCACTGAGTATTGATTCTGTGTGAATGTAGTAAACAAGTTACTTTCTAAAGTTGAAAACAATCAAACTATGTAAAAAAAATTATTTCTCTCTCTTTATTTCCCCTCTAGTGGCAGAATATGATTTTTGCTGTTGAAATATTTGGGGTTTTTCTTCTGTGAACTAGAGCTAGGTGAGATGCATTTGGTAAATTAACAAATCTGAATGTGGCATAATTGCAGATGAACATTCAGATTAAATTCCTGTCTGGAAATTACTATGCCAAGATGTCCTCTAGATGGCACTTTCTAACTCTGGTAAAATTATTTTTGAGGATCTGTGTTATTAACAGTCTTTTAAAAGGCAGTATCTGCAAAGGTTTCTTTTAGATAGCCGAAGAAGCGAACTAAAGATTCAGGTCTGAGCACACATGTGTCCAGGATATCTTGGGATTTTCAAACCAAAAATAATAGAAGTTTAACTAGAATGTATCTTGTAGATCAGGTGCATCCAACCTTGGCAACTCTAAGTCAACAACTATGGACCTCAATTTCCCCAGCCAGCCATGTGACTGGCGAATTTTGCGATCTGAAGTCAACAAGCCTGAAAGTTGAAAGTTAGAATTAACAGAGGTGCTAAGGCAGTGATGGCTAACCTTTTTGTCATCGTGTGCCAAAAGTATGTGAGCGTGCATGCGTGCACACACATGTCTGCACCCATAATGCAATGCACACACGTTCCCTGCACTCCCCCATCCCCCTGCACATGCGCACATATCTGCAGCATATGCCCCAACCCCCGTGCATGAGTGGTAGATACCCAAAAATCAGCTGGCTGGTGGGAAGCGTGTGCCCATGCACCGTGGAACTGAGCTGGGGCAAGAGATGGCTCTGCATGCCACTTCCAGCATGTGTGCCATAGGTTTGCCATCACGGTGCTAAGGAATATAACATGATTGCAGATTTACTGGGAAAATGGCAGGCACATCCTATACCTGAACTGACATTTACAAGAAGAGTTGACACAAATGAGAAGGATGTTAAAGGATGATGAATATTTAAAAAAAAAATTCAAATATAAAGCTGCTGGCTTTCCAACAAAAACATAAATGCTTGAGGACAGAATAGTGGCCAATCAGAAAACTGTAGGGTTGG
This sequence comes from Emydocephalus ijimae, assembly GCA_004319985.1. Taxonomy (NCBI): domain Eukaryota; kingdom Metazoa; phylum Chordata; class Lepidosauria; order Squamata; family Elapidae; genus Emydocephalus; species Emydocephalus ijimae. The sequence goes on from BHEV01007950.1 coordinate 4,123, forward strand.
GAGGGAGCTTAGGTGGCAATCCTCAGTGAAAGATTGACCAGAGCAGTATTTCTTAATATTGGCACCTTTAATTATGTGGACTCCAATTCCCAGAATTCCCCAGCCAGCTCTTTTGGGAGTTGCCAAGGTTGAGAAACACTGAATCAGAGCATTGCTAGCATCACTATCAATCTGTTTTGAAGATCTCTCATGAAGAAGAACTAACCACTTCATGTTGCAGCCTCTTCCTCTGGCTGATAACTCATCTAGTCAGGTAATTCCTCCCCTTTGGTTTGGTTTTGGCCCCATCCCTGGGACAACAGACAATGACGATCACTCCATCTTCCATCTGACAACTTCAGAGTTAGTTAAAGATTGTTACCATAGCTACCCACAACTTTAAGTTGTGTGGACTTCAACTCCCAGAACTTCCCAGCTGACATGCTCACTGGGGAACTCTGGGAGTTGAAGACCACACAGCTTAAAGTTGACAGAATTCCAAACATTGACTTAGAGCAAGGGTGTCAAACTCGCAGCGTCACATCATCATGTGACCTATCACGACTTTTCCCCCTTCGCTAAACTGGGGGTGGTCATGGCCAGTATGTGACACATCTGGCCTGCAGGCCACAAGTTTGACATCCCTGACTTAGAGGAACAGGAGATGGGGGAATCACATTTGGTCTCCAAGGAGCACATCAGGGATTGTGCTTCAAAACAGGAAGACCTGGATAAAGAAGGATGTAATTTAAAATTAAAAGCCAGGTTTGATTTAATTTACATCTAATTAAAATTGACTCAAACTATTGGTTAATATAACACCTCTCTTTTCCAGATTGTGTTTACTCGTTACACAAAATAAATCTTGTTGGGAGAAATTGATATGACTGTAGAGTACAGTTGGGTTAAAGTTTGAATTGCTAAAGATACTGTACTTAAAACATTACTTAAAACAGCAACTAAGTAAACATGTGCTGTACAGTTTTCATTGGATTAATCCAGATTTTAACAATTTTGAATAACTCAGAATTGCACAAGTCCTGAAATGTATATGAGATTTTGGCCTTATTGTGATGCTGCATAACCTTCACACTAACAGAGGCCTTCAGATCTCCACAGTGACCTTTAAAGGCCATCTGACATGAGGCAGAATTAATTGTGTTATAGCCACTGATGTATTTGTGCTGATGTTTGTGCATCTTTCAGCAAAGGGGATGTCATAACTTGCTTTGCTCATTCATCCCAGTGTCTCATTAGCACAACAATTAGATTTTTTTTTATTTGCAGTTCCAAAGTATTCTTTCTTGTCTGGCTCTTTGGATGAAATGAAATCTGCCTGCAACTGTGACTCTTACTAGAGAAGACAACAACTATCTTTCACTTAAATCAAAGGTCAGGAAGAGTAACTGCTCAACAGAAGACCGCATTCACTCTCCTGCAAAATGGCATCACTGTTGGTCATTACAACCTCTTAGTTTCTCACCAGTTCTATTATGATAAATAAAAATTTAAAAATCTCAAATCTTCCCAAAAGAAGCATGGCTGCTCATTTAATTTCATCCCTGGGAAAAAGTATACTGCACTGCAAATTGATGCAGATCTTGCTTGCTTCAAATTAAAAAAGAGAGAAAAAAAAGAACCAAAATCACAGAATCATGGGGAAAATGTAATTTATTTTGCAGCTGGCACTTTGTGGATTCCTTCTGCAACTCTCATTGTTTTATACACATTTGAAAAGGCAAATGCAAAGACATATTTTGCAAGGCATGCAAATGTGAGAACAGCTTGTATAGTGGAAAACATATTGGCATCAGTTTATCTCAAAGTATACAGTAGGACATTTGAAAAAACAATGTCAATGTCAGTGATTTGCCTGTTTTGGTGTTTGTGTACAATATTACATCTGATACTATGCTTAGAGAAATACAAAGGAACAGAGGTGGTATTCAGCAGGTTCTGACCAGTTCTAGAGAACCGGTAACGGAAATTTTGAGTACTTCGTAGAACCGGGAAATACCACCTCTTACAGTATCTTTCCCCTGCCATGCCCACCAAGCCATGCCCACAGAACCGGAAGTTTAAAAAAATTGAATCCCACCACTGCATAAGAACATAAAGAACTGATTTCATCACTGTGAACAACTTTATTTTAAATGCCAATATGATACAGAACAATGCAGCCAAAGAGATATTTTCGGTTTTATTATTAAATTAAACACTCTGGGCTGAGGATAACCACCACACAATTGAATCTACACTCTGAAGAAAAACCTGAATTTGATTGACAGTGATAGATATATAAAATCAATGGACATTTTGATGTAAAATCAGACACATTACTTTTTATCTTATGTTAAAAGCAAAGTAAATACATCCAAAATAATAGAAAACTACAGGGACTAAACTCATGGTGGCTTCTATAACTTGTAGGAAATTATTTATTTATTTTAAACAAATTTTATTAATTTTCAAAGACAATACACAAGCAAACAAAACATAAAACATAAAAACATAAACCATCTTTTCTGAAAGCTGCTTATTAAGTTTTAACAAAACAAAACATCTTATTTGAGTACAGCATAGTTCCAGGTTATCACATTTCCATACAGACACAATTTCATATGCATATTCATCTTATGTATTCAACTTCATATCTTATTACTCTTTTTCCAACTTCTCACTATTTCTCCCTTTACTTCTCTTAATTTTCTTTTATGGTTATCTCATTTTCTTCTTATTCAATTGTATTTCTTTTACCTATTCTATATTTTTATTCATTATACTTATACTTTTGTCTGTCTTGTTTACAATTTCATATGTTCTCTTCCAACATTCTTCCAAAATTTTCATTAATTTTCAATAAACAAACATTGACAAACAAAACACAAAACATGAAAACATAAAACTTCCTTTTGGAAAGCGGCTTAGCCCCGGGTAACTTGTAGGAAATTACTCTTCTCCTATCACAAATCTGCTGGTTGGGTACAATAAATCACTTTTTTGTAGGATGAAAAAAAGCTGTGTTAAATCAAAACCACAAGAGTCAAGGAGCGTTAGATTTATGGCAACCTAAGAGGAGATTTATGCATTCATTTCAACCTTTTTCCTCCAAATATTGATTGGCTAAGTACAGACATGTCTTCTGTCCCATCTCACCTTCAATTCTACAAGGATTTTAAGGGATGAGCAATAGTGGAGAGATAGTATTGGTTACAGTTTTTATATGCATTTGAAAATCACTTCCAAAAAGAACACCCAGGTAATAATTGAGGACTCCAGCAACAGACATCAGGAACAGAAAAACTATGATGCGCTTTCCAAAGATGTAACCAGGAGTGCTAAAACGAGAATGGAAGAATGTTATTAGTTCATTAGGAAATACCAAAATCTCTCCAGCTGTTATCAAAGCACGAGCCATTTGAATACAGTATAGCTTAGACATTTTGGAAGTAAAATTTTGCATGAACCCACATCTCTACACCAGAGTTGTAAAATTAGCACGTAAATTCCATGCAATATTTTAAAATACATGGGGATCGATTTAATATGCCTCTTAATTTATGCCTACTTAAGATGACATTGACAGTTTTGGCAGTGTGTTTTCTTTAAAAAAATCATCTCTAGAATACAGTAAACCTGTGAAAACAGTTTTATAAAATGCCTTTTTTAGGAATCCAAATAACAGTACCCACTCCCACCCAATAGGGGACTGAAAATTCCAACACCACCCTTCCTGCTAATATCATAGCTTCTTGTTAAAGATTATGGCCTGCGTACAAAACACTACACTGACTATGAAACCTGTGGTGCCTGACATTGGAAAAGGCAAACTGGATGAAAGAGATGTTCTAATCCCAACGAAGGCTGATGAACTTTTTGTTGTCTTCTAATTCTAGGTTATGTTTTAAATCCAACTTCCTTGTAATCTAACCTTATGTTCTTCATATGCATTCTGCAGAAGTGCACACTCGGGATCTTAAATATTTAAGATACAACTGTTCTGTGTTAATTGATTTTGAGTTAAGACTTACTTTCAGGATATAATCACCCATTCTGTTCCACAATTCCACCTTTGTAAGAACCCAATAAGAACCCAATGCATATGGTGACCTTTAGAAATAAGTTACTGATCTCAGCATAGTTCCAATTTATTTTTAGCATCCTGATCTCAGAAAGGATGTGGAATTGTCTGAATAGTGAGGAACAATGTTGGAGAGTTTGTGAAAGAGAAAACTGTTCACCTGGATGTGCTTTAAATTGTCATTTTATATGCATATATAACTATATGTGACTAGGTGCACCTATGTAACTCATGCATATAAGATGCTCAGAGTTTCTTAGAACTGCAAGATGGGCAGCGAATAAACTTAATAAAATAAATGAATATATGAAGGTTTTTGCATATGAATTTAAAGCACAAGGAATTGCAGAGAACAAAAGAAGGTAGATCTATTTCCTTGATTCTGTTTATTTCTTCCTCTGCCTGGCAATCCCCCAATCCTATTTAGATTTGCAGGCTTTTCTCCTTTTATTTGTCAGACAGAATTAGCTTGAGAAGGCAAATCTGAAACAGCCTTTCCTGGCTTAGTTTTTTCCAAATGTTTTACACTACAACTCTTGCAATTCCAGCTGATTATGGGATATGTAGTTTAAAACATCTGGAGAGAGACAGGTTAGAATTACAGAATATGAATTTAGTAATTGTAGCACTGGTAGAAAGGAGAAATAGCTCATAAATGCTCATCTGACAGATCTGGAAAAAAGATAAATAATGGATTTACCTCTGGGTCCTTTCTCCCAAGTAGCCAACGAAGTATTTTTGTCTCACAAACAAATACATCAACCCAGCAAAGGCAGCCGGAACTGAAATAAAGAAAGGAGAAAACTATTTTTAGATAGGCTGGCTTCACACATCATTATAAGTCACATATGCTATGGTTTACATAAGCATGTAATAGAAGCCACAATGATGTCATAATGCACATAATATCACATGTCCTTCTGCAGATGCTGATGATAGCTTATTGCTTAGATCACAGCTGGTTGGTTTCATGTACTCTGCTAAACCATGAACAGAAGATTAACAGAAGATTGCTGTTTACCAAAACATTTTAGTAAATGGTTGAAGTATCAAACTGCAGTTTCAAAGGCAAATCACACCAACCCAGGGGAAACAGCTAGCACTTTGTAATGTAGACTCAAGATTCAGAAGGATCTGGACAGACTCGACCCTAGCCAACAAGATGCAGTTCAGTGGTGAGAGAAGTAAGATCCTGCACTTAGGCAGGAAAAATCAAATACATAGGTACAGAATAGGCAGAACCTGGCTCAATAATTAGAAAGATCTAAGTCACGGGTGTCAAACTTGCGATGTCACATCCTGTCATGTATCATGACTTCCCCCCCCCTTTGCTAAACCAGGGGTGGGTGTGGCCTGCATGTGATGCATCTGGCCAGCGGGTTGTGAGTTTGAATTGAACACCCTGAATTCTAGGTGTTCTAACTGACCACCACTTAGAGTTAAGTGTGCTTGCAGTTGCCAAAAAAGCCAATGTCGTCCTTGGCTGCATCAACAGAGGGATAGCATCAAGATCACGGGAAGTTATAGTACCACCTTTCAGGAGTGGGATTCAATATTTTTAACAACCGGTTCTGTGGATGTGCCTTGGTTGGTGGGCGTGGCTTGGTGGTCATGTGACTGGCTGGGTGTGGCCAACTCAACATCACTCACATCGAGGCACGCATCTCCTCGCCTGGCCTCTCGTGACTGTGAGGATGCTGCAATAGTCATAAGTGTGAAAAATGGTTATAAGTCACTTTTTTTAGTGCCATTGTAACTTTGAATGGTCACTCCACACTTGCAAGCAAAGTACCAGCAAAGGAGGGGAAAAAACTCCAGAGAAGTTCCTGAGACAGGAAGTCTAGTCTGCCAAGCAACACCAGAATGTTTCCTTCCTGCCTTCCTTAGAGGATTAGGTCAGTAATTTCTTCTAACAACCGGTTCTCCAAACTGCTTAGAATGTTAACAACCAGTTCTGGAGAATAGGTGCAAACCTGTAGAATCCCACCCCTGTCACTTTATACTACACTAGTGAGGCCACACTTGCAATACTGCATCCAATTCTAGTCATCATGATACAAAAAAGATGCTGAGGAATAATACAGAGAAGAGCAATAAAAATGACAAGGGCTTTTGAGGTTAAATAATATGATAAATGGCTGAGGAAACTAGGTATGTCTAGCCTAACAAAAATAAGGTGTAACATGATAGCTGTCTTCCGATAATTGAGTGGCTGTCATAGAGAAGAGAGGGTTAACTTATTCTCCAAAGCATTATATATTTGCATCGTCATATATTTGAATCTGAGTAGTCATCATTTTAGTCAGGATTAACTATCATTTGAATAAAACTTTCTAGGTTTTATCTGCCAAAATGTCCTTGCTATAGAATAATTAAAGGCATAAAAGATCTGCCAAGAAAAAGGCTGTTGGCCTACATTCACGCCAACATCGTGCTATAAAATATCTTTTTAGGTGTATGCCTTAGGATGATATGTATATTATTAGATCTCTTCCCATAGCTTTTAAATGAAGCCACCTCAATTACTTTTCTTGATCTCTCTAGCAAGAATCTTTCAAAAGGAAAATTTAGTATTGTTTGTTCTTAATCAGTGGAATGACTTGCCTTCAGAAGCTGTGGGTGCTTCAACACTAGGCGGTTTTAAGGAGATTGGACAACCATTTGTCTGAAATGGTATAGAGCAGTGGTCACCAACCAGTGGGCCGGGGACCACTGGTGGTCTGTGAGAAAATTTTGGTGGTCCACAGAGAAATGTCCCCCCCAAAGCAATTAATCCAGGCTGCGTGGGAACATAAGGCTGCGCCGCCCACATGGCCTGCGGGAACACAAGGCTTGCATTGCAAACAACATGAGGTAGTGAGGAGAGGGGAGGAAGGGCGGAGGGGGTCTTTTTTTCTCTCCCCCAAACTCTGCCAGAAATGAGTCTTTGGGACCCTGCAAGGCCTCCTGCTCCAAGAGGCTGTGCCAGCAAAG
>BHEV01007951.1:0-17500 GCA_004319985.1 Emydocephalus ijimae
TCACTCTTACCCAGCTGCTGGCTTCTTTGTGGCGGCCATTACAGACCGCCGCTTGACCGCCTTGGGAAAAGGGAGTTTTGCTGGGGGAGGGGGTCTGCAGCACCCCCAAACCCCTCACCAGCTCCCCCCTATCTTCGGCTGCCTCTGCGGGGCAGCCTTAGCCTCCAAACCTGTACAGATCGGAGGCACCAAAACGGCTAGCNCATACACCAATATCATTTCATGGACAGTGTGGCATCTGAATGTCATTCATTTTGATACAAAAGTAATATTGATACAAATAAAAATTACTACATTAATCAGACGTACTTTAATGTTATTATACATATCTATATCAGCACATAATCCTTCATTTTTCAATTATTCAATATTTGCTACATCCTTCTAATAGTAATAGCATTATTTTTAGCAAACCTGATTACATCCTTTTTCAAAATCCGATCTTAACCTCTAACATTCTACTTTGGATGTGTTATGTAAAATATGTATAATAATATTCCCCCTATTCCTAATTTTTTTAATCTATTCTATTTTTTAGTACAGCAAATCTAGTTGTTTTTTTTAAAGAATCCTTTCTATCCATCATCTCTCATTCTCTTGGAAGTTTCACTTCTTCCCTTTTTGACTTGTTTCCCATACCCCTCCCTTGGGTCCTTATCTACATCTTCATATTCAACCCAACCATCATTTCCATCCCCACTATTTTTTCCTGCCAGTCCACCCATGAGTCTGCCGAATCATATCTCTTTCTTTCCCAAAAAATCTTTTGATTTATTCATTTCCATTTTTCTACCTCCTAATACATATTCTCCCCGCTTTATTTCACTCAGCGTTATAGTCTCCTCCTTCTTTTTTCCTCGTTCTATTTGTTGTGTGGTCTGTTCTATCTCACTCTTTAAATTTACAGTTCCCTCCCTTGTTTCCTAGATTTTATTATCTGGAATTGTTTTTTCTGCAGTCCTAACTATCCATTGAAGTCTGTCTCTATCCTGTTTGGTTGCTGTGCCAAACCAGAAAGACATACAATGTACAATGTACAACATACAATGACAGATTCAATGATTATCCAGTAATTCCTATATAGTAGAATTGTATCAGAAAATCCTTGGGTTGCCAATTGAAGTGTAAAATCTACCCTCTTGTGAACACTTCCTCCATACTGTCCTGTTCCATGGGCAGCTATCTGAAAATTAATAAGCCCTTTAGGCTGCATTATCCTTTTCTTCTTCAATTAATAATACTGGACTTAAGAAACAGGATTTTATAACATTGTTACTTCTCATGGATTATCTGGAATGTCCAAGAAAAGCAAATCAATCTTAGGAAAAGCAGTAGGTAGGCCATCACATAACTATTTCGAACATGGAGAATTCATAATAGTGCAGTTGGTTATATTTATTTTAAAAGCTCAGCCTGTGATCATCTTATTAAAATGGTTGGTTTTTTAAAATATAAATACATTACAGCTATGCAATGATCATCTAGCTCACTTCATGATCTTAATCTCAACCTCAATATCTTAGCTTGTTCCTGATTCACAAATGTTGGACTTTCAGAGTTCAAGTTTCCCATGATCTAAGTTGGAGAATCATAGACTAATACCTTTGATCGCCTTCGATCATATAACATTTTTAGAATATGAAAGAGCTTGCATGAAAAATTGAATCTTATACAATATCTGATGTAACCATGTTCCTTTTTGTAATGGTTTCTATTTTCAATAGGCACAGATTGGTAATGTAAAATAAATTTTAGAAAAACAATGCTTAAAACAACAACCTCATTGTGTTTTCAAGACAAAATAGGAGACCCTATAACTTTTTTTGATATAACAGACATTTTTTCTTGTAAGGTCACCTCTTTTATTACAATTTTGTCAATCACTTTATCAGATGTGTAGTGTCAATCTTGGATGCAGGGTTTTATTAAGACTGCTCGTTTTCTTTTAGTATATCCTCAATATTTATCTAGTTTTGTTCATTCACCATGGCAAAACAAAACAATCCAGAGATAATATAAAAATAAATAAATAAATAAATAAATAATCAATTAGAATAGAACAAAAGTATCCAGGCATAAAGAATGTCTATTCTCCAATCAGTAAGGGGTGAAAGATCATTAAAAAGGAAGGATTTTACAGATATTCTAAATATAAACCAGGAGATGCCAGGGGTTAAATTGTATTCCATTACAACCTCTCACTGCAATCCAAGTGACCCTCTGCTATAGAAGCATGAAAACATTGACACCTTAAAAATCCCATAAGCAACTTAAGACAAAATAAGTACCGTATTTGCCGGCGTATAAGACGACCCCCCCCCACCCAACATTTCCACTCAAAATATAGAGTTTGTTATATACTCGCCGTATAAGACGACCCCCCCCCCCCACTTGAAGCAAAGGCTGAAACCGGGAAGAGAAAACTTCCCAAAGAAAATCGCACGAGCAGCATCCCATTCCTGGGAGAAAACCAAAAAACATGAACTCTTCCCGAAGCGCAAAAGCAAGGATGGCGCTTTCTCAGCTTTGAGCGGCATCGCTGCTCTCCCACCCCCTCCACTCGTCCCCACGTGCGGCGAAGTTTCTGCCACTGGGGGGGGGAGTGGAGGGGTGGGGAAGGAGGTGAGGGATGGGGGCAAAGCCTGGAGCGCGCGCGTGCGTGCGTGCGTGTGTATGTGGAGGGTAATTCCGGTTATCTCTGGCCTCCGCTCGGTTTTAAAGTCGCTTGGCCCGTTCCCACGTCGCAAGCGCGCGCTGACCGGGAGACGCGGCGCTGGGTGGTAGCTCGGTGCCGGGGAGGCGGATCTTTCTCTCTTAAGTGGGGAGGGGAGGAGGGGACAAGAGGAGNGCCCTCCCGGTCTTTCAAAGAGGGAGGGAGAAGCGGGAGGAGCAAATTGCCGGCCCTGCCCCGCTGCCCAGGAGGGGCGCCACAGTCTACCCCCACCACCTTCTCCCCCCCCACTCCCCGGGGCATTACGCGGCTCGGGGTTGGCTGGGCGAAGCGGCCCCGCGAGAGACCCTACCGCTCCACCCCCACCCCACCCCCAGATTGGCCTCCGCAAGCGCCCGAGCCGGGCTGAGGGTGGGTGGGTGGGAGGAGGAGGAAGAGAGACTCCAGCTGGGCAAGTTGCGGAGCTCCCTCCCCGTCGCTCTTGCACCGAGTGACCACAACGTATTTGCCGGCGTATTAGACGACCCCCCCACTTGGAGGCATGTTTTTCAGGGCAAAAAAGTCGTCTTGTACGCCGGCAAATACGGTACATGCAGTTGTGGTAAGAGTAGGCAAAGTTGCTTACCGATCAGGAGGAATGGATTTCTCTTGTATTCTCAGAGTACATTGTGACCTTTAAATACACTGCAAAATGAAACACCTCCAGCACAAAATCTATTAATGGTTATACACTGAAAAAAAATATATTGAGGCATACTGCAAATAAAATGAGCTGGAAATATTTTAGATATTTTCATACCTTTCCCAGCAAGTTCTTAAAGAACGTAGGAGATAACTGCACATATTAATTTTCCTCTCAACTTTCCTTTGGGCCACAAAATCACTGGCAATGAAAGTAAAAGATTTGGAGTGAGTTAGCCCACAAAGTTATGGAAAGAAACTTGGGTGATCTTGATTTCATGCTTTTATATACATTTAGGACAAAAAAAAATGAGATTGCTAGGAGGTTGCTGCCTGCAGGAATGAGAATTGTACACCGGAAGACTCAACACTCATAAACTTCTCCCCTTTAATTGTCACACTTAATCCAAGACTTCCACAAGAGTTTTGAAAATTGGTGTTCTATCTGATTCATGAAGGATACATTTGTGCATAAATGCAGGTGATTTTTTTTTAGCACAGCTTTATGTTTTTTTAGGGAATCGTAGCTTTGAAAAAAAAAAAAAACCAGAAGAATTTTGCTTGAAATCTAATACCATTCCAAATTAACTTCACAAGATTGGGTACGTTGTGATTGAAAACATATAGCTAAGGGATAAGTGGGAAGGACAATGTCTCAGAACAACTTTGAAGCCACAGGGTATTTTTCAAAACCATCTCTGGTGGAGTTGCAATAAAGCAAATAAATCCTGGGATCAAATTTTTTAACTTTAATTCACAAGATTCTTAAATATAAAACTCATCTTCTATGCACAAAGACACAATTAATTCCCACACAGGAAGAGAGGATAGTAAAACTGATGGAATTCACAAAATAGTGATATCGCCTGTGGAATATTTAACAGATTAACAGAGTGGTAAGGTACCTTGTAAGTCATCTAGTCTGACCTCTCACCCAAGCAGGAGACCTTATACCATTTCTGACAGATGACAGTCCAGTCTCTTCTTGAAAGCTTCCAGTGATGAAGCTCCCACAACTTCTGAAGGCAACTTCTGTTCTATTGGTTGAAGTTGTGAAATATAAAGTAAAAAGTTGACGTTGTGTGATTTTTGTAGTCTGATGTACCAAAGAGAGTTAGATGTCATCACTTTCTCACTCTCTCTTTGCACTTATTAATATACTAGCTTTATACCTGTGCTTCGCTACCAAACTATGTGGTCGGGCTTAATTTTTGGGGAAGAAAATAAGGGGAAAAATTATGTCTCTGCCTACCAGAATCCACTGGTATTCATCTGGCTAGCATCCTGTGAGAGAGTTGAGGGCTGTTTGGAAACTGAAGCAGTATTTGCTGTGTGAGCAAGGAGACAGCAAGGAGCCTAGGTGTGGCTTAGCTCAACTCTGTACTAAAGCTTCTTGGTGCTGTGAAACTAAAACTGAAAGTGAAACTCCTCTCCTCTGCTTGTGTTTTGCATTTGGAACAGATTTCTTTTCAGGTGGGGAGGGGGAGTAGAACTCCTTAGCATCAGAGTGTGTTAATAATAATAACAATATAGGAAATACTAATGTTCTGATGATCATTTCAAAAAATCCTTTCTTAGTGAGCCTAGAAGCCAAGAAGAACAATTGTACCAAATGTCAAGTTTGTAGGCTTTACGGTTCTGGAGAATTTGTGATGATGCATGAGTGGTATACACACACACACACACACACATACACATATGAAACTTCTCTCTCACCAGAATGTGTCTCTTTCACATTCTAGTCCCAGTGATCAACCCATATTGGATCCTGCAATATTATCCTGAGACATGTATGTTTGCCTTCAGTTGTAGATCACTGTTTTTCAACCTTAGGAATTTCAAGATGAGCGGACTTCAACTTCTAGATTTCTCCAGCCAGACATTACCCAAAAGACCTAGGGATAACATGCTCTGCTTTCTACTGAGCCAGCTCTTTGCGGATTTACTCGAAGTAAATCTTCTGGCACAGGACATAATCCATAATGTTCCAGATGGGGCAGAAGCTGAAAGGAAAATGCTGAAAGCATTCTGGAAAGTTTCATGATGGAAGTTCCGTTCTTTTTTCTGCAAAACTATTCCTTGCAATTCCCAGCTTGTGAATCTCACAAATCTTTTGGCAAAAAGCAATTTGTATCAAGATATAGTACAGAAATCCAGTTATATTTTTAATTACAGCGCCTGGTGAATAAGCTTAGAATTAGTAAAAAAAAAAGATTACTCAGTTTAATAAAGGTATTCCTGTCATATGCAAAAGATCAGGTCCATCTGCAAAGGTTCAATTTAACTGATTTATTGCTGAAAGCCTATGTGCAGGAATCTTCTCACCTGATTAGAGTTGGATAAGGGTCATTGGCAATCAAAGGGCTGGAAGGATTGGACTTAGTTCATTTGTGGCTATGTAATGATTCTAGGCTGATGCCTCTGTTTTTTACTCCTTTACCAGTCCTTCTAAAACTATTGCTCCATGATTATTTGTTTTGTTTTTTTCCTATGGTTACAAGTGCATTCCATCCCTTTTCAGTATCATTTTCACACTTTAATAAATGTCCTCTTATTATTTTTTCTTTGAAAATGGAGGATAATTGATCGTACTAGGACAGCGGCATGATTACAATAAAATGTCAGTAAAATCAATTAGCTGAAAATTAATACGTTCATCTGTAAACGAGCGCACAGTTTTAGCAAGTTCATATAAAATCCATATGCCCCCCCCCCAAAAAAATTAATGCAGTCTAATTGAGCAAGAAAGATGGATTTTCTTGCGATGTTCAAGTTCTCCTAGATTTTATTAATACCATATTATGTAACATCTTTTGAAGCAGATTGTAGTGCACTTCAGCTTTTTAATATAGTATGCCAACCTGCCTTTTAATGTCAGTATCAGAAAAAGGGTGCTCTATAAATAACATTGCAATATTTAAATAAGGTCCTGAACCTATGAAATTGTTCAGATACAACTGTAATCTCCTTTCCTCCCTGAGAATTGTATCTTGAAATACAAGCAAATGCACTTTAAAGTAAAATTAACAAAGCCATTCACATCCAAGTTTCAGTCTCTATATGTAGACAGCTTGCATAAGGTTAATTCCCCTTATTATGCAGTTATTATCAGCTTTTGCAGTGACTTGGGGCATAAGTTACCCCAATGGATAGAGTTCATCATTTGCTCTCAAGAGTTCATGTAGGCTTAACTCCCACTGAAGTGCTAATGAGCTTTGCTCAAAAGCTACTTTGATGAACTGCTGATGAATTTTGTTAACGGTCATAACATGCCCCTCAGAATGCACAAAAAGCTACATTTTGGATCATCTGGGTATTAAACTAGTCAGCCGTGAAAGTGATTAACCTCTTATTGGACAATGATTAAAAATATATTTTGAAAAACAACAACAACAACAACAGCTTGACAGGAAGGGAAAGGAGAATGAGGGAGAAGGCATAAGCAGAAAGAGAGAGAGAGAGAGAGAGAGAGAGAGAGAGAAAATGAATACATCCAAATACGACAGTTCCAGAATTTATCCTGGATGCAAATAGACCTTGTAAATCAATTCAACTATAGCTCTTTGGAGGGGGATTGAAAATACAGTAACTGCAGCCTGTTTGTCACATGACATTTTGAAAAGGCACAGTATTATGAGCTGCCACATTAATTTCAGGTCTCAGGTATCAAATACAGTGCAGTGCAGCTCCACCAGTCTGAATGCTGCTGTCAAAAAAATGTTAAAGCATATCCTTTAGTTTTAGAAGAGTTACTTGCGTTACTGCAGTCCTATGAAGGCAGCAAAACAAGAAGTTTATCAAGTTCTTAGGGCGATGAGCATTTTTCAGAGATAAAATGTGCAGCTAGAAGACTTGATTTCAGAGAACGTAGAATAATAGAGTTGGAAAGGACCACAGAGGCCTTCTAGTCCAATCCTCTATTTGAGCAGGAGAACCTATACCATTTCAGATATGTGGCTGTCCAGTTTCTTCTTAAAAGCCTCCAGTGATGAAACACCCAAAAGTTCCATTGGTTGATTGCTCTCACCATTAAGAAACTTCTCCTTAGTTCTAGGTTGCTTCTCTCCTTGGTTAGTTTCCAACCATTGTTTCTTGTCCTGCCTTCAGGTGTTTTGGAAAATAGTTTGACTCTCTAGTCTTTGTAGGAGCCCCTCAATTATTGGAACAGTGCTATCATGTCTCCTCTTAGTCCTTCTTTTCATTAAACTGGAGACATACCCAATTCCTGTAACCGTTCTTCGTATGTTTTAGCCTCTACTCCCCTAATCATTTTTGTTGCTCTTCTCGGTACTCTTTTCAGAATCTAAACATATTTTTTTTGTATTGTAGTGACCAAAATCAGATGCAGTATTCCAAGTATGGACTTACTAAGGCTTTGCAAAGCAGTACTAGAACTTCATGTGATCTTGATTCTGTTCCTCTATTCATTCAGCCTAGGATTGAATTGGCTTTTTTGGCTGCTTCTGCACAAGATTGGATCATATTTAAGTGATTGTCCACTAGGAGTCCAAGATCCCTCTCACAGTTACTGGCCTTAAGCCAAGTATCAACTAGTCTGTACCTAGTCATCTGGTTTTTCTTGCCTAAGCATAAAGCCTTATTTTTGTCTACATGGAATTTCATTTTGTGAAATAGGGCCCAGTGTTCAAATCTCTCATCTTTTTGGCACTTGAGCTTGTCTTCTGGGGTGTTGAATATTCCTGCAAGCTTAGTGTTGTTTGGACTATTGTGTAGTATTGTTTCTGTCACTTGTTCCTTAAACCAGAGGCCTCCATGTTTAAACCCATTAAACTCATTCCCATGGACATTGTTGAGATAATGTATAAGTAAAAGACACAGACAATATGCAAGGGATTTTCCTATAGACCCAGGCTGAGAGTTTTTTTTTACACACTTCGCCCCCAAGTCTTTCCCTATAGCTTACTTTGTGGATGGAAGTTCTGATATGCTGTTAATGTTGAGATATAGATAATGTCAATGATTAATGATGCTTTTGATTAACTTGGACTGGTAGGTCCTAGATATCTCACTTTCTGAACAAATTTGATATATATGTAGTTCTCAATACAGTAGTGACATCTAAACCAGATACAGAAATGCAAACCAGTAAGAGGCTGCAGTTAAAAATAATTTAGGCTCTGGCATAAAAATAAATAAATAAATCTAGCAACTGGTTGTGGGGATTAGGTACCATTGTTACAGCAATTTTGGAGTCTTCTGTTGGTTTGATGATCTTCTCAAGGTGTTTTTCCAGTTGACTTCACCTTATCCAGTGGACAAGAGAACCATCTGTTATTTTGGGAAACATCTTCGGTTCTGAGAATTGTCTTGTCCACAAAGACCTATCTTTTATTCTTACTTCTTAGAAGTTTTTCATTGCTGAGCCAAACTGACATCTATGAGAACAATCCTTATTCTCTTTCACATTCCATACCAGGCTAACTTATATGTTCAATAAAGAAAGAAGAATACTGCATAGCAGTGGTGGGTTTCAATTTTTTTTTTATTATTGGTTCTGTGAGTGTGGTTGGTGGGCGTGGCTTGGTGGGCATGGCAGAAGAAGGATACTTTAAAATCTCCATTCCCACCCCACTCGAGGGGAAGAGTATTGCAAAATCCCATTCTTTCCCCACCCCATTAACCTGCTTTCCTGTTCTGTTCTCCTGTGCAAGGTAAAAAAAGAAGACTCAGCCAATCAGCTAGGACTCAGGAGGCAGAGAATAGATGGGGGCGGGGCCAGTCAGAGGTGGTAGTTGCTGTTTGTCCGAACTACTCAAAATTTCTGCTACTGGTTCTCCAGAACTGGCCAGAACCTGCTGAATACCACCTCTGCTGCATAGCATTAGGAATATGATAGTTATGGCATGACATTGTATTCTCAAAATAATAATATAATGTACTGCTTTATATGCTAGTGACAACATTTCTAGCATTACAACATACTGTAAATAGTTAAATACAAGATTACATGATCATTAATTTAGATTAAATTTTATTTTGGCAAATGATGATAGTGGATTACAACACCTATGATTTCAGAATGTGAATATTTATTAAGAATTAAACTAGAAAACATGGGAAATGAAAGAAAATTTATTAAATTGTGCTATATTAGCATACTCCAAACCCTCACAACTGATTGGTCCGAACGGACAGCGACCCGATAGGTCGAAGCTTCGGCCGTGATTGGAGCGCTAGGAATCTACCGCGATTGGCTGTGCTGATCGCGGGAGATTCAAAGAGCTGCCATTGGCCGCCAAGCCGCTAGCCAGCCCTATATGAAGGGCTGCCGCGGCTCGTATTCCCCAGACTGTTCTTACCCTAAATAAAGAGCTGAACTCACTAAATGGTCTCGCGTCTCCTTCGGACCAATCCACCCCAGATCTAACACTGGCGACGAGGATGGGATCGTGAAACAAGGAGACCCCAGCACGTGGTGAAGCAGCACGCGGAACAGGCAGCATGGCCAGCATCAACTTGCCTCCCGCACCCTTCAACCCTGCTACAGAGGACTGGGAATCCGATACTGATAGGTTCCAAATGTTCCTCGAGAGTAGCAACCTCAAGGACGCCAACGGCCACAAGAAATGAGCCATGTTCCTCACACTGCGGGCCCGCAGTGTTCAAGATGGCCAAAGCCTTGGCCAAACCAGAGGACGTCAAGACAATGGAGTGGAGCGACCTCGAGCCCCTACTGCGAAGCCACTACGCCCCCATCATGCCCATCCTTATCCAGCGGCACGACTTCTACAGGCGGGATAAACGCAAGGACGAGGGGCTTGGCGACTTCATGGCGGTGCTACGAGACCTGGGTGGTCTGTGCGAGTTCGCCGACCTGGACGAGGCCCTGCGAGACCGCATTGTCCTAGGACTCCGAGACCCCATCCTCCAGAGCTGCATCATGGCAAAGGGGGACATCTCCCTCGCTGATGCCCTCACCAAGGCCGCTGCAGCTGAAGTGGCCAAGAAATCAGTGGCTCGGATGCGACAATCGAGCATCATGCCATGACCGGTGGCCGGAGAGACAACTTCGACCCCTGAGAAGTGACCAGAAACTGACCATTGAGGCAGAACCACACACCATGGCGACATCGACTCCTTCTCGGAGACCGAGGATGAGGAGGAGGGGATCCACCGCCTCCAATCAGTGTGGGAGCGGCGGGAACCACGAGGTCGTAAGTCGAGGTTCCAGTGTGCTGGCAATCATCCCCGGGCTGACTGCCGTTTTCTCAATGCCATTTGCCGGCAGTGCGAGAAACGGGGGCACATCGCCAAGGTATGCCAGAATAAAAGACACTACAGCCTGCGATGATGAGATGGCAGCCCCCAACAGAGAGAGAGCACCCCCACCAGAAACCGTGATCGCCAGATGGAGAACCGCTGGAGCTGAGAAGGTCGGAACAGGCGACTCCAGGAGACAAGACAAAGGGAGGAAACACACCAAACTGTCGTCATTGGCCACTCCTCCACAAGCAATGCCAGGAAGGTATACGTGATGGTGGGGATAGAAGATCAGCTGTGCGACATGGAGGTGGACTCCGGGTCCTTCCTCTCAATGGTCTCCTGGCGCACACTCAAGCATCTGGTCCCCACCATCCGCTGCCATGAACTGGAAGACCAAACTCTGACTCTCAAAGGCTATCAAGGGAACCGAATCCCTGTAGTCGGCAGAGGCCACTTTAAGGTCACCTTCAAGAGCCACACAGAAGTGCTACCCCTGACGATCGTCGACCGAGATCAACCGAGCCTATTGGGACAACAGTGGTTCGCACCCCTGGGCATCGAAGTAACCGGCATACACCGCATCAGAGAGGCGGACTGGGAAGCGGCGCTCGTGAGGGATTTCCGGGAAGTCTTCGATGACAACCTAGGCAAGTACCGGGGGTCCCCTATCTCATTCAATATAGACCCGAGCATCTCACCAATCTGCCTTAAGCCCAGGCGAGTGCCGTTTGCACTCAAGCCCAAGATCGATGTGCAGCTAGATAAGCTCATTGCACAAAGGGTGCTGGAACCAATCGATCACACCCGGTGGGAGACCCCAATTATCACCCCCATCAAGCCAGATGGGTCCGTGAGAATTTGTGGTGACTACAAGGCCACCCTAGACCATGCGCTCCAACAAAGCGCATACCCCGTCCCAGTAGTCCAGCACCTTCTGCACTCACTGGGAGGAGGCCGAATTTTCGCAAAACTTGACCTGGCGCAAGCCTACCAGCAGTTGCCGGTCGACGCCACAACAGCAGAAGCTCAAACCATCGTAACACACTGAGGGGCTTTCCGCTGCAACCAGCTCCAATTTGGAGTCAGTGTGGCACCCGGGGTCTTCCAAAGCCTCATGG
The DNA here is from genome assembly GCA_004319985.1 of Emydocephalus ijimae. Taxonomy (NCBI): domain Eukaryota; kingdom Metazoa; phylum Chordata; class Lepidosauria; order Squamata; family Elapidae; genus Emydocephalus; species Emydocephalus ijimae. Next base: position 11,695 of record BHEV01007951.1, read on the forward strand.
AAAGACTCCTCCAGGGCATAGAAGGGGTAGTGCCCTATTTTGACGATGCCTTGACGGCCGCGAAAAATGAAAAACAACTAGAAGCCAGGTTGAGGGAGGTACTGAAGAAATTCAGAGACTCGGGACTTAAGATCAAGAAAGGGAAGTGCCAACTACGGACCGAGAGGATCGAATTTCTCGGGTACCTCCCAGACAAACAAGGGATCCACCCCACAGAAAAGAAACTGAGAGCCATAAGGGAAGCACCACGCCCCAAGAACAGAACGGAACTACAGGCTTTCTTGGGACTGTTAAACTTTTACAATGTCTTCCTACCTCAAAAGGCGACCGTGGCGGAACCGCTGCATAGGCTGTTAGACAAAACAGCCACCTGGACTTGGGGAGCATGGGAGGAAAGCGCCTTCAACAACACAAAGAACCTGCTAACATCTGACGCGGTACAAATCCAGTACAGCGAGACCCTGCCATTAACGGTAACATGTGACGCATCGCCATTTGGGATCAGCGCCATCCTCAGCCACTAGCTACCAGACGGGAGGGAAGCACCCATCGCCTTCTCATCAAGGACACTTTCAAAGCCAGAGCGGAACTACAGCCAGCTCGACAAAGAGGCCCTAGCAGTCATCGCCTGCATCAAGAAATTCCATGAATACCTTTACGGTAGGACTTTTAGAATCATCACAGACCACAAGCCGCTGCTAGGAATCCTGGTGGGAAACAGGGCCACGCCGAACATTCTATCACCAAGAATGACAAGGTGGTCCGAATTCCTAGTAGCATACAATTACCAGCTGATACATCAACCTGGCAAGGACATCGCCCACGCAGATGCCCTCGGTCGCTCACCCCTACCAGACCGGGAAGATGACCCGGCTCCCACAACAGAGGTACTCCAAATAGAGACAATACCCAACCCACTCATAACCACGCCAGACATTGCCAGAGAAACAAATAAAGACAAGCGGCTGGCGTGAGTCTTGAGCTGGGTTGGAAAAGGGTGGCCGGAAGGGGACAAGGACTAACTATTCAGACCCTTCCGAAACAGACAAACTGAACTCTTTACCGAGAAGGGCTGCATACTCTGGGGGGATGGAGTGGTAATTCCGGAAACATTACAAGAAAGGGTGTTGGGGATGCTGCATGAGGGACACCCAGGGATGGTCAAAATGAAAAGCCTGGCCAGAAGCTATGCATGGTGGCTGAGAATGGACAAACAGATTGAAACCTGGGTGGCCAAATGCAAACAATGCCAAGAATCCAGACCTAATCTTCCCGCAGCCCCAACCCAAGAGTGGGAGATACCAAGGGGCCCGTGGTCTAGGATTCACATAGACTTCGCAGGGCCAACCAAGGGACACATGTACCTTATCACAGTAGATGCTTACTTCAACTGGTTGGAGGTAAGCACCATGAAGTCCACCACTACAGAGGCGGTAATAAAGAAACTGAGCAAACTCTTTGCCACACACGGCCTGCCAGACGTAATAGTGTCGGACAATGGACCCCAGTTCACCGCACTAGCGTTCAAACAATTTCTGGCAGGCCAAGGAATACGCCATGCACTAACCGTACCATCAAATCTGATAGCGAACAGAGGGGCGGAACGCATAGTCCAATACACAAAGAAAGCCATCCAAAAAATAGAAGCAGCCAACATACAGGATAAAATCAACAAAATGCTCCTCATCCAACATATCACACCTAGCGCAACCACCAATAGAAGCCCAGCAGAGCTGATGATGGGCAGGAAACTACGGTCAACCCTAGACAGAATGCACCCCACATACAACCCTGACAAACCCCCAGGTTCCTCCAGCAAACACAGAAAATTTAATATAGGAGACAAGGTATACACGAGAACTACTCTGGGTACCAGCAACGATCATCCAAATAACCGGCCCCCTATCATACCGACTCGAAACAAGCGACGGAAAAAACTGGAAATGGCACATTAACCAGCTAAGATCAAGAATAACTGTTGCCAATAACCAGACACTCGAGTAAGAAACTAGAAGGGGGGGGGAACGGCAAGCGTTAAAGAAAGAACCGAAGGGAACCAGCTAGCGCAGGCAGAACACCTCCCACCCAGAGTAAACAAACCACAAATAAACCAACACTACTCACCTGTAGATGCAGGACCAACGGAACACGAAACCCCGGAATCTTCACCTGGAAGGAGCAGCCAAACCAGTTCAACCAGCCCGGAAAGATCCGGTGGGAACAACAGGAGCGGCAGCTCAACCAACCCAGGTAGACCGGGAGGGAGCTACCAAGAAAGGCCCAGCTCAACTTTCCAGGCGGTTCCATCCCAAGGAACGGGAGTGACAAAGAAGCCATCTGAACTGGTCGACGATCATGTTAGAACTGAACCGCGCAGGTCAAATAGACAGGTACGAAGTCCCGCCTACCTATGCGACTACGTCACGAAACACCGACAGACGAAACCAAGAGGGGAGGGGTGTGCTATATTAGCATACTCCAAACCCTCACAACTGATTGGTCCGGACGGACAGCGACCTGATTGGTCGAAGCCTCGGCCGTGATTGGAGTGCTAGGAATCTACCGCGATTGACTGTGCAGATCGTGGGAGATTCAAAGTGCTGCCATTGGCCACCGAGCCACTAGCCAGCCCTATATGAAGGGCTGCCGCGGCTCTTATTCCCCAGACTGTTCTTACACTAAATAAAGAGTTGAACTCACTAAATGGTCTCGCGTCTCCTTCGGACCGATCCACCCCAGATCTAACATATATGATATGGGAATAACTTACAGAATAATTCACCAGAAGGTTCTTAATTAAGGGCTCACTGTAATGTTCAACATTTAATGAATAAAAATGGTGAAGTGATCAGCTACAAAAATGAAATATGTGAAATAGTTAACATCTTTGTTATTTCTAGGAAATATTTTTCTCACTTTTCCCCTATTCACTCTATCGCATCTTAGATATATTTTGGAATTTGGGCATTGGCATGTTCCTGTAACTCACTCACTCACTCATTGTCCTCAGCCAAAGCAAATGCAAACTCCTTATCTAAACATTTGGAGGCAGATTATTAAATATATTTCTCTCTTTTTATGGTTGGTTGCATAGTCAGCCATTAGTCAGATATTATTTATTTGTTTGTTTGTTTAATTTATATTGCCACCTATTCGCCCATGGCGACTCGAGGCAGCTTACACAATATAAAACCATATTTAAAACAAATAAAAATAAAAACAATAAAAACTAACAAAAAGAATCAAATAAATTAGTAAAGTACAATAGAACAAAATTTGGGAAAACCAAAACCAAAACAAAAAATCAAAAGCCAACTCCCACCCCCCGCACTGACAACAGCAGATCACACTAACCACCTGATGGGCTCCATCCCTCTCTGGGTTCCCCAGGCCTGCTGACAGAACCAGCTCTTTAAGTGCCTTCTGGAAGGGCGTTGGAGAAGGGGCCATTCTAATCTCTGGGGGGATGATGTTCCAGAGAGAGGGAGTCACCATGGGGAAGGCCCTTCTTCTGGGTCCCACCAGATGTTTCTCCCTCAGGGATGGGACCCACAATATTCCCTGCCTCCTCGCTCTAATGGGTCGGGTGGGTGTGACTGGTAAGAGAAGGTCCCTCAGATAACCTGGTCCCAAGCCATGAAGGGCTTTAAAGGTGACAACCAGCACCTTGAATTGCACCCAGAAGAAAATTGGCAACCAGTGCAGCTCCTTCAGGAGAGGTGACACATGTGCACACTGGGGTCTGCATAAAATTATGCAGGGTACTGCATTTTGCACCAACTGAAGCTTCTGGATGCTCTTTTTTATATTGGATTTGGCATTGTTCTACTTCTGTTTGCAGGTTTTTATATTTTGTTATCTTCTATGTTTTTTTCTTCTCTGTGATGCTGGCTGCAGATACTGCAACATCCACTAGACTTTTTTGTCTCTCTTATCAACAATTGTTAAATCTGGGGTGTTATACAGCAGATACTTGTCTATTTAAATTCTGAAGTCCCAAAGTACTTTAGTGTCTTCATTTTCTATTACTTTATCTATTTTATAGTCCCACCAATCCTTGCTTGCAGGCAAATGGTATTTCTTCCAAGTCTTCCCAATATTATTATTATTGTTGTTATTGTTATTGTTGTTGTGTTATCATTATCACTATCATTATCCACTCACTATCACTATCACTATCATTATCATTATCATATTTTTAGTGAGATTCACAGCCTTTGGGGCTGGTTGGTAGCTCAACAGCTCGAGTCCTCACCAAGGATCTAGGAACTGTTAAGGTAGCATTGGAGGATATAAGCTGTTCCAAGTAGGGTGTGGTTTTTTTGTGTGTGTGTAGAATCGGGATATTCAAGTCTGATAAATTCAGAATTTCCAAATAGTAAGGTAGCCCTTTAGGTATTGCGCCAAGGGCTCCAGTTACAATTGGGATAATACACAATTTCTTTTTCCAAAGTCGCTCAACTTCAATTTGTAAGTCCCGATACTTTGTGATTTTCTCTTGCTGTATTTCTACAATTCGTGCCTCACCAGGAATTGCAATGTCAATGAACCAAACCTTTTTCTTTTCACTATTGTTATGTCAGGTGTGTTGTGGGCCAAGTGTCTGTCCGTCTGAATTCTGAAGTCCCACAAGATCTTGACTTGTTCATTCTCCAGAACCTTCTCAACCTGATGTTCCCAGTAGTTGTTACTACACTCAAATCCAAACTTTTGGCACAGTTTCCAGTGGAACTATTATTATTATTGTTTTTATTGTTTTTGTTATTGTTGTGATGATGATGATGATGACAATAATGGTTCATCTCACATCTGGCATCCTGACATTCCAACTTTTCAAATAGGCTTTAGAAATCATTTTAGGTCAGTATTTTATAAGTATTTGGGGCTCATTCTATACTTGGAAATGCTTTCTGAAGCTTGCTTTATAAGATTGATAACCTAAAATGTAGCTAAAACTGAATAAATAACCTCCTTCCTTTGTCATCTCTGTATATCTAGCATCATAATTTTATACATCTTAAATTTCAAACTTCCCTTCACTAAACACTAAATAATTTCCTTATGTTATGTTTCTGAGCTGATCATTCATTGAAGTTGCTGCTATAAATTGGAGTCTCTTCTTTACCCCATTTTTCATTTCAAAATTAACCTTAAATTAGTCTGTATGTAGGGCATCCTTCCCTACTTCTATTTATAATTTGTTTTAAAATAGGTGTCCATTGCTTTGGCTTTGTTAATATCTGTTTCCATAATTAATATGTTTATTAATGTTTGTGTGCAGAAAAACTATGGTTTCTGAATCTAGATTACTGATCCACATACAGTTTCAGGAAAGCACGACTGCCTTCAAAAATTCAATTCCAAGGTCCAGATGTTATACATGATGTGAATCAAATCTTTCTAGAGGAAAGGTTGAATATAAATATAAACCTGGGTTATCTCAAAATAATGACATTTTCTGACATCTTTTCTAGCCACGTGTCTTTTTGCCCAATTTTTTTTTTTTGCTTTTGCACAAGTCCACCACAGATGATAAAATGTGACAGATTTTTGGTTATATTTCTAACATTTACCAGACATATTTTTGAACACTTTGGCTAACCTAGCAGGGGGGTAAATGCCATCTAGAAAACATTTTATATAAATTTTCTTTATAAGAAGTTGGCATAGTTAATTTATAATTTATTTCCCATACATTTTGCCGTTTCTCTAATTCTATATTATATCTGTCATGCCCCTGTTGGAGTCTGAATCCGAGGAGGAAGAAGAACAGTTGACAGGGAGTAGGAGTATGGCTCCATTGGCT
>BHEV01007951.1:22500-24883 GCA_004319985.1 Emydocephalus ijimae
TGGCTGTGAAGGAAACTGGGGAGGAAAATGTCCAGCTGGGCATTCAGAGGAAGACCCAGGCCCATTCCCTCTGCATCTTAGGGCATGCAGGGAGGAGCAGATAAGGAAGCAACATGGGTTATGGGGGGGAAAAAGGCCCTGATTCCCTTCATTATCTGCAGCTGGGGAAACAGGATAAAGAGGGTGTTTGCACACAGAACCTTACTGGAAGCAAAACATGCATTATCTTTGTTTGTTTGTTTGTCAAGTCCTATCTGGGTTCTGGCATCCTCTCAATTGTATGTGTTTCATTATCTTTTGAGTTCTGCAATTCCTTATCCTGCCCTGTCTCATTAATTGCTGCAGTGTTGGTTTGGGTTGGTTTTTATTTATAATTTATATGTACTTTTGGTTCGGACTAAATTTCTCCCCTTTAAAAACTGTTCTTGGGGGAGTTTTTTCCTCCAGCCGATGATAACTGGACATTGGAGGCCAAGTTGGAGGAATTAAAGGGACTTTACCTAATTTTGTGACTTTGTTGCTTTTGTGCCACGCCCTGGGTCATCACACACAGGGTTGTATTCAGCTGCTTCTGACCAGTTCTGGCCTACTGGTATCAAAAATTTTTACTGGCTCGGAGAACTGGCAAATACCACCTCTGGCTGACCACACCTACTCATCCCTGCTCTTACCTCTCACCTCTCCTATATTCTATTGTTTATTCGGTCAGCTGATTCATGTGGGAGAGTGGATTGCTGCACCTCAGCTGAACTAAAAAACAGCATGGTCCAGCATCGTTGATAAAGAGGGTGGTCTCTGAATCCCCTTTTGCACATGTGTTAGGTGTGCCTCCATAGCTCACTAGCATTGATACAGTGTTTGAGTCCTGCACATGTGCACATGAAGCAAGCTCTCTGAACTAGTAGGAAAAATTGTTGAAACCCACCACTATTCAGTATCCGTGAACTTGGTGTAATAAAAAGTTATTTAACATTTTCATGAACCTCTGGAAGTTGGGGAAGTTCCTTATCTGAAGGGATGGAGGAAACCACTGAGAAGGCATTGTCAATGTCTCATTGGATAATCCTACATTTTGGATCTGTTCCTTATATCCTTGAGCCTCAACACAGACATCCTTTAAAAGAAAGGTAGATTGATAAATCAGGAAATAGGAAGAATGTGCCCAAGAGAGCATGAAAACTCATTATCATTCCAAAGTCACCTTGCCTAATATTGCTTCCAAGTTTTCAGAAAACAAAAGTGAGCTTTACAACGGTACTAAAGAGATGGTGAGGCCAAGTGTAGACAAGATAAGAAGTCTGGAAGCTAAACCATACAACAAACTGTTAAGGGAACTAGAAATGTTTTGCGTAAAGAAAAGTAGGTTCAAGGGAGACTGACAGCATCTTCCAATATTTGAAGAGCAGCTAATACTTCAAGGAGGGGTCAATTTATTCTCCCAGGCTTTCTTGGGAGAATATTCTCTGTAGCTTTTCAACATCAGATATTGGTACTGAAAACATTCAAGTATTTTCAGTAGGAGTCTCACATATTTATATTAAAAAGTATTAAGGATTCATGTATGCATACTAGCTCTCTTCTCTGATTGGAGTATGGGGTAGGTTCTCCTCCTCCTCTTCCTCCTCCAAAGATATGAGAATCCAAATGTATCTATAAATTTCATTTCTTCTGCTAAACTCACCTCACTGCTTCAAACTGTGCTTTCTCCTCCTCTTCCTCCTCTTTTTCTCCCTTCCCCTCCTCTTCTTCCTTCCCCAACCCCTTCCTCTTCTTCTTCCTCCTCCTTTCTTTCTTTCTCTCTCTCTCTCTTTCTTTTCCATTTACTTCAAAAATAACTTGATGACTTGTATCATCAGAAGATATAATGAAACAGTTAAAAAGTTAAGAACAAAAGATAACAGTCTAGACTTTAAAAAATAAACAACTGAAGCAATTAAAAGCATGGCAGGGTTTCCATGGCACAACCAAGTTCCAAATCTTCAGGACCTTCCAGAACCCAAAGACAGTGGGATTCAGACATGTATGCTGTTTCCAGATGTTGGTTAATCAGCTGTGAAGAAATCACGCCAAAGATACAGGGCAAACTGAAATTGCCAGGGGACATTTTCTGTCTTAACAGATGAATACAGATTTCTTTCCTTGGACTTTTCAAACTAGTCTGTGCCTCGTTATTCTTTCAGGAAACAATAGAGAAGTTTCCAACTTGAAAAGTTTCTAGCACAAACACCACGCAAGGTGTTTTAAAAATTAACACAAGATAGAAGGGATCTCTTTGCCATCGTAAGTCTGGAATGTAGTTAACTCTACTTCTCTCGTGTCACTACACTTTTCCCAGCCACTGTAGAACACAGGCTCTGGCACATGGGGTGTAATCGTGGAGATC
>BHEV01007952.1:1598-20425 GCA_004319985.1 Emydocephalus ijimae
CGAACCATTGGAGGCCTAGTAGGCTAGACCTGTCTCTATTGATGACCGTTAGAGGTAAGTACGCTGTGTGCTTCTTGAAGGAAACTCGGACTCCGCAGGACCCGACGACGGGGATTCGATTCCCCTGGTAGTCCTTGAGGATGAGGCGTTGAAATTGGAGGTCTTGGCGTTGAATTGTGGGGATGAGTTGCTTGAGTGTCTTCCAAGACACCATCGAGAGGGATGATCCCGAGTCAACTTCCATGTGGCACGGCTGGTTCTCGATGGCTACGGTGACTCGGATTTTCTTAGTGTCCAAGGCTGAGGCGTGACCGATAGTGATAGTATGGTGAGCCTCTTCTCTCTGTACGGCTGGATTTCTGTAGGAGTGGTTTACTGGCGTTCGCCTTACAGGACGGCTTCCTGTCGATTGGCGATAGTTAGCCCCTTTTGAGGCCTGGCTGGGTCCTGGCAAGCTGCGGCAGACCCGCCCGATGTGGCCTCGTTTCCCGCACTCGTGGCAGAGTGCGTTGCGGAATTTGCATTCACATCTGGCATGGTTGGCTCCACAGCCAGCGCAAGGGCGTAGGGTCTTTGGATGATGGTCCCGGTCGGACCGCAACCGGTGGATCCCTTCTTCGTCGCTGTCTGGCGACGAAGAGAGGTCCTCGTGGTGTGTCGTGGAAAGCTGCCCTTCTGCGTTGGGTAGAATTTCGCTGGCCGGCGGTGGTACCGTAGCGCGGGTTCGGCGGAGTTGTGCAGCCGACTTCCTGGTTGCTTCTGCTGCAGTAGCATCGGCGATGGCATCAGCAAGGCTGATGTCGCCTTTCGCCATCAGCTTGCTTTGGACGCCTAGAGCATCTAATCCCAGGACTATTCAATCTCTCAGTGCCTCTTCTAAATCGGCGAACCTGCAGAGGCCCCCCAAATTTCGGAGGTCTGCCACGAAATCGGCCACGCTTTCCCCTTTCCGTTGGTTCCTCTAATAAAACTCGTGATGTCTCACTAGCGTAGGCACGGTTGGTGCGTAGTGGCCTCTCAGGATGGGTTCGAGGTCGTCCCAGCTCATGGCTTTTACTTCTCACGGTTTGGCCAGTGCTTTGGCCATCTTAAATACGGCTGGGCCGCAATGCGTTAGGAACAACGCTCTTTTCTTTGCTGGCGTGGCGTCCTTTAGGTTGTTCGTCTCAAGAAACATTTGGAAGCGATCCATGTAGGATTCCCAATCCTCTTGGTTTGGATCGAACGGAGCGGGTGGTACGATGCCGCCGGACATGGTTCCGTTGTTGGCGTCGTCTGTCACGTGCTCGGTGTTGCTTCCTGGCTTCTTCGGTTCAGACGTCTCCAAATCCCACCCTCGTCGCCAGTGTTAAGTATTGAGCATGGGTTGGAATAAATGGAGACAGCCTCTGAACGGTGAACTTCAGCTCTTTATTTGCATAGTGATTTCTAATTTAACAACAGTGAATTCTGCCTTATATAGGCAACCCTTGTAAGTTTTAACCAATAGCGAGCTAGGAACGCTAGCTCTTTCAACCAATAATAACTCTCCGTTAAGGGCCAATCGGATTCCTCAGAACTGGCCAATCCGGTTTGGCCGCCTAACAGCCAATCAGAAGTGCAGGGCCAGAACCCTGCACTTTACCTCAAGCTCACACTTTATTAACTTTATTGTATACACAACAGAACCTAAAATGGGAAAATACCTGTGAATGTGCAACTATGTCATTGACTCAAGAATATAGTGGGAAATTATCTGCCACCCACTGAGCATGGTTCTAATTGGATCTGCAATACACAGATAATGATTTTTGATTCGGCATCTGTTTGGGATCTTGCTTGAAGATACCAATTTTGCATACGGGTACATCCTAGGGTCTGAGGGCTTGTATAAGTTTTTTATTTGCTGATGATAATCCCTGATCATTCTTCTGCTTACAGGGTGCTCCAAACTATCCCTCTGAATGGAGGATCCCAGCTAGAGCAATATCTGCCCCTCTTAAGGCCTTTTCTGTCACAGGCTGAGTCAGGCATCCAGACAGCTTTTGCTGCTTTTATGTAACCAGGTAGACACAGCTTTAGTGGCTATTTTTATCTCCTGAGCAGCATCTCATTTGTGGGTTAGTTTGTATCAATTGCCCATATTTTTAACTGCAGTAAATTTAATATTCCTCCAGAGATAACAAGACACAATGCACTATTTTTTTCACTTGTAAAATAAGATGGCAGACCTTCCAAGCATTGGTACCCATGTCCGCCTTTGACTTCCTTTGTGATCTTGAGTTGTTGGGCTGGCTCTGCCGCCATGCTGTTTAGACAATTAGCCTGGTTGCAGTAGCTTGGCACTCAGTCCTCAGTATTTGAGGAATATTTTCTGTATTTACAAAGAAGACCAACATCTTTCCATTCAAAATAGTAGTTGCGTATGGCATATTTTAATAATTATTGGCATCTTTTTGTTTGAGAGAAATAATCGCCTGGAATGTCTTGATTTATCTTCATCTCAAAGATTTATTGGTTGACAAATTCTAGTTTTTTATTCTTTAGATCTTGCACATAATATGAAAATAATCAATGGTAACTTTGTGGATCAAAGACTCACTGATTTTGGTCTGGATATTGCTCAGTGTCTGTGGTGAGTTATGGCCTTGTAGTGAAAAGGGAAAGATATATTGTCCATCTTCAGAGCCTTTATTGTTTTCATTATCGAACAGACAATAAGTCTCTGCATTTCTCTGTATAGAATTTACTTCCCTTTTGAACTAATATAGAGGTAAGAATCGAACATAACTATTCATTATTCCTGATGATTTCGTGGCTTCTTCAGGATAGCTGGGTGGTCCTACACCTTACAAATAAAAATGTTATTCTTCAACAATATCTACCTAAATATTCTCCCCACATTCTATTGATGTTACAATCTGATTATTGTATTCACTGTGTTATTAAATCGGAATGCTTGCTTGTTTGCATTTGTTTTTGCAACCTGGACTTGATCCCATATAGTGCCATCCTGGATTCCTTTTTATTATTCCATTTTTGTAGGGTGAGGAGAAAATGGTGGTGATATTGTCAGAGTGCATACAAGTGTGACTAAGTGAGACAACCCAAGAGCAAATACATGTATGTATATATACATACATACATACATACATATATACACCGTGTTTCTCCAACAGTACGGCCTCCACCAATAGGAAGACCCAGCATGTTTTCTAGGCATAAAATCAAATTAAGCCCCTCCCCCCAAATTTAGGCCTAGTTTAAAACATGCAAAATGGGGGGAAGGGTGGGGAGGCTTGCCATTTGGAGTGCCGTTGGAGCTGCTGCCACCGTTTGGAGTGCCGTTGGAGCTGCCGCCGCCATTTGGAGTGCCATTGGAGCTGCCGCCGCTGTTTGGAGTGCCGATGGAGCTGCCGCCGCCATTTGGAGCTGCCGCTGCCGTTTGGACTGCCGTTGGAGCTGCCGCCACCGTTTGGAGCTGCCACTGCCGTTTGGAGTGCCGATGGAGCTGCCGCCGCCGTTTGGAGTGCCACCACCATGTTTGGAGCTGCCGCTTCCGTGTTTGGAGCTGCCGCCGTGTTTGGAGTAGCGGTGGCACTCCAAACGGTGGCGGCAGCTCCAAACATGGCAGCGGCACTCCAAATGGCTGCGGCAACTCCAACGGCACTCCAAACGGCGGAGGCAGCTCCAAATGGCAGCGGCAGCTCCAAACGGCGGCGGCAGCTCCAATGGCACTCCAAACGATGGTGTCAGCTCCAAACGGCGGTGGAAGCTCCAACGGCACTCTAGATGAGGATGGGGGGGGGGAATTAAATTACCCCTGAAAAGACGGCCTAGCCATTTTTTCGGGGCTCAAAAAAAAATACAGGCCTTGAACAAACAGCAATCAGTAATCAGCTACACCATGGAAGCATACATGGAGAGACAGAGACGCCTTCACAGCGTCTCTCTTGTATTATAACCTCATAAAGTGGTAGCAGTCAAATAACCCTGCTGACTTATTGCTACCATTGCATTATCATTTCTACATTACAGCATTACAACCTTACAGCAGCTGGTCAGCTAATTAAACCATCATTACCCTGACAGATATCTTTAAATAGTGCATCAAAGCTAGTTGAATTAGGTACCTAATTGGTCTGAAGGTAAATGATTTGCTCAGTCAAAGCTTAGGTACATCTTTATGGTTTCTTTCTCTTTGGAACTCTGCTCCTTGAGAAAAGAAATGGAGGCCTCCCTTTGTTGAGTCCTCCCTAGTCCTAATTCCTTGAAGCATATTAGCTGATTTTCTTGAGCATATTAGGGAGAAGAGCCATTCTCTTTGACATAATAATTTCTCTGATGATCTTTGGAGATTAAATGTGTGTTGGAAGTTATAAGCCACAGAGACTGTGCTCTAAATTGGAAAGTTAAAAAGGCAAAATAGCTGCGTATTAATTTATTTCACTGATAATCTGACTTTTCCCATGAGAACCTGAACATGGCACACATGCTTTTCCTTTCTTCAAAACTGGTGGGTTAAGCTGGAGAAAAGTTGGTGAGGATTTGAACTCCAGTTTTTCTACACTTCCTCCAGCTTTCCCAACCTCTTGGCACCATTCTCTGCTGCTGCTACTGCTGCTGGTTTTGGCCAGACTTCTCTTAATGAAGTGGGCCTGGTTCAGAGCCCTCTTGGCTAGCTCCGTGGGCCTCTGCTTTCTAGTAAGAAGTGTAGAGCAGCGGCTGAAATTGATGAGAAATATTTTAGAAGAGCTTCTCTTTTTCACACTTTGAACTGTTTGCTAAACCTGAAAGTGGTATACTTTTCTCCTCTTTCCAGCATCTGTTATAGAACCTCATGAAAGGCTGCTTCTTGTTATTGCTAAACAGGGCAACCATAGTCTGATCATATATTGTAGTCTGCAAGTTTATTGTAGATCTATAGTTCAAAGCCAAATGTCAGTTTTCAAGTTTGCATGTAATGGATAATGTAATTCCCAAAGTTTGAAAAGTTAAGATATAGGGAGAGGGAGAACAAGGAGAGACTTTTAAAGGCACAACACTTGTTTTTCAACCAATATGTTATGTTCATTTAAAATTGCCGGGTTTGGATTAGAGCCATTTTGTGCTTCCACAGCATTTTGTACTGAGCATAAAATTTAGCAATCTCAGTCAATAGATTCTGAGAGCAAGCTTGGAAAGAAGAGAATAACTGCTGTAATTTCAGAAGATTAAGTAGGAGGGAAAATATCTGAGAGACAACATCATTTAAGAAATAAAGGACTGCAGGACTCTGCTTGTAATTCCATATGACTTATATAATACCGTGTTTCTCCAACAATACGGCCTCCACCAATAGGCCCAGCATGTTTTATTGGCATAAAGTCAAATTAAGCCCCTCCCCCCCAAATTAAGGCCTATATTAAACATGTGAAATGGGGGGGAATGGCGGGGGGGTGGCTTGCCATTAGGAAGTACTTTTGTTGCATACCTGGATATGGTGCTGCCTGCGTTGGTGGGGCACTTCGTATCGGGAGACCTCGCCACCGTTGCTTTCCCTTCTCCCTTGCTGCCGCAGCGTTTAGAGCAATGCCACGGCATTTGGCGCAGCCATGCGCATCCAGCCAGGGCTCCTCCCTGCAACCGGAGCCCTGCGGAGACACTTGGCTTCAGGCGCTCCTGTCGCCGCCTTCCCTTTGCCTTCGAAGGTAAAGCCAATTCTTTTAAAAAAGACACCCTACTACAACAAAGCCTCCCCTGCCCAAGAGGGCAGCCCAACCCCACGTGGGGAGGCAAAACTCCCGGGGCTGCAGCACAGGATCGGCCCACCCCAGGAGAAGCACACAGCTGCCATCCCTGCCTGGCGCTGGGCAGAGCGTGAAGAGCTTCTCCTGGGGCGCCCAGCACAGCTGACAGGTGGGCCCTCCTTCCCGGCGGCAGAGCTCTCACCAAGGCAGCAGGCGCCTCCCCGCCGGACCCTCCGCTCATCCCGCCAGGGCCGTGCTGGAGCTGCGTGGGCTGGGCAGAGCTGGGAAAATGAGCCACGGGTGCGCGCCCGCCTGCCAAGCGAAAGAGCCGGGCCAACCCAAGCTTGGCTTCCTTCCCAAGTCCCTCCAGCCCGAACCCGAAGGGGCCACCAGGAGAGGCCGCCCGAGGCAGTGATAGCGCCCAACCATCTGTGGACAGGGAGGCCAGGCGACGGCCTGCGCCATGTCCTCCTCCGAGCTGAGCCTTGCCGTGTCAGTGCCTCTGCCTGATGCCCGTTCCGCTGCAGCGTTTGGAGCTGCCAGCGCATTTGGAAATGCGTGGGGATGGGGACGGGCTGGGTGAGGGGTGGAAAGGACGGGGGGCTTCGGGCTCTCTCCGACAGCCAGGGAAGCAGTGCTGCCATCACCTCGTCTCTCTGTCCACGGACAGGTGGGCGCTATCACTGCCTCGGGCAGCCTCTCCCGGTGGCACCTTCGGGTTCGCGCTGGAAGGACTTGGGAAGGAAGCCAAGCTCAGGTCGGCCCGGCTCTTTTGCTTGGCAGGCGGGCACGCACCCACGGCTTGCTTTCCTGGCTCTACCCAGCCCACACAGCTCTGGAGCGGCCCTGGCGGGATGAGCGGAGGGTCCGGCGGGGAGGCGCCCGCTGCCTTGGTGAGAGCTCTGCTGCCGGGCAGGAGTCAGCTGCCGTGTCAGCTACGCTGGGCACCCCAGTCGAAGCTCTTCATGCTCTGCCCGGCACCAGGCAGGGATGGCGGCTGGGCGCTTCTCCCAAGGTGGGCCGATCCTGCGCTGGGGCCCCAGGAGTTTCGCCTCCCTACGTGGGGTTGGGCTGCCCTCTCGGGCAGGGTAGGCTTTGTTGTAGTAGGGCGTTGTTTTTAAAATAATTGGCTTTACCTTCAAAGGCAAAGGGAAAGCAGCGACAGGAGCGCCTGAAGCCGAGTGTCTCCACCAGGCTCCGGTTGCAGGGAGGAGCCCTGGCTGGCCGCACGTGGCTGCACCAAACACCGCGGCGTTGCTCTAAACGCCACGGCAGCAAGGGAGCAGGGAAAGCAACAGTGACGGAAGGTGTCCTGATATGAAGTGCCCCACCAACGCCGAAGTCAACATCCAAGCTGTTGCCGCCTGCCCACCGGAGGATGCAAGGGGGGGAATTAAGTCACCCCCGAAAAGATGGCCCAGCTGTTTTTTCGGGGGTCAAAAAAAATAAGGCCCGGCCTTATTTTGTGAAAAACACGGTATATGCAAGTTTACACGGTGCACGCTTGTGTATGTGGGCTTTTTGAAATTGGCACTGTCATAGTGTGAGTTAAAGTGTAGATTATAAACAGTTTTGATTATGATCTGAATCTTGGTGTAACTTATGAAAATTACCTCAGGATACTGGGAGGCGTTTGATTGTTGGCTGCTTATTTGCAGAAGATCTTTGGGACTTCAGAAGCTATACTAGAGAATTGAAGTATGAGAAAAGAAATATCTGGAAAAATTAAGCAGGAAGAAAGTGTGTTTTTCCGTTCTGTTTATTTGTAAAAAAAAAAAACCTGGACACTGTGGAACTCTGAAAAAAGAGTTCTGTCAAGTATTATTTTCTTCTAGAACAAAGGAAATTTAAAACAATATTTTCACTTATTCAAATGTAGTTTATGATTTTTTTTTCTGGATATTGTTCCTGCAAAAATGACAAATGAAATTCCTGTATATGCAACAAATATATCCAGTATTCATATGGTTTTCAGTGCTTTCTGATATTAAATTTTAAGTCCATATAAGCTAGTAATTGTTAGTATTATGACAGTATGAGATTATTCTGTCCAAACCATACATTCTTTCATTTGCCACTTTTGTTTTCAACTTTTATTTTTTAACCATCTTAAGTAATAAAAATCCTATATTGAAATAAAATAGGTTACGGCATAGGCCCTCTTCATTTTAGCTTTGTTCATCTTATTTAATATACAGTATTTCTATATCACTTCTTGTACCATCATGCCTCAAAGTGGTTAACCTTAAAACTTCAGATGGTTAAAATGAAATAATAAAATGCAGTATACAAAAACAAAGTGCAAAATCATATTGAAGATGACTGGGAAGGAAAAAGGAAGACAAAACTATTCACTGTATACATTCATACATAGAATTTTGAATATGTAACAACATGGAATAGCCAAATATCTGTTGAATTAAAAAATGGGAGGAAAAGGTCTGGACAGGTAGTTCTCAACTTACAACACTTTGTTTAGTGACCGTTTGAAGTGAAGTTACAACAGCTCTGAAAAAAAGTAATTTATGATGTTTTTCACACCTAAGACCACTGCAACATCCCCATGGTCATGTGATCAAAATTCAGAGGCTTGGCGACTGACTCATATTTATGATTGTTGCTGTGAATACCCTCTGCTGTACTCCCATTGACATGCTGTGGTTTTTTTTTAACCTTTAATGCCCCAATTGGTTTAAGATCTGGCTGTTTGAGGGAATGTTGCTCCTGCTGTGAATCTTCCCAACCTTTTTTTTAAAAAAAAAGTATTCCCCTTGATGTCAGAAATGGCCTTCTATCCCATTCCCCAAAGCAATAAGTTTAGCCGCAATTTTCCCTCTATTTAGGAAAATGGCACAAAATCCTATTTTCACCAAGCTTTTAATTGTTAATTGAATTGATTTTGCTTTTAATGCAACTGATTCTAATTGCACTGGTTTTCTTACATTTTTAATTGGTATTTTTATGTGCTGTAAGCCAGCTTCCATGTTGTTTAAAGAAAACAATGGGATGTAAAATGTAGTAAATTATCACTGTCGGTGGCATAAATATATCAAAGGGAGAAATTAAACAAAACAATAAAGAAAATGTTGTGAATGCATAAGGTTTAATAAAGTTATCTTGAGCTTGGAGTCAAGTGCAGGGTTCTGGCCCTGCACTTCTGATTGGCTGTTAATGGCAGGATCGGATTGGCCCGTTCAGGGGAATCTGATTGGCTATTAACGGAGCATTCGTATTGGTTAACGGAGCTAGCGCTCCTGGATTGTTATTGGTTAAATAGTTATTGGGTTGCCTATATAAGGAAGGCTATAGCTGCCATCCAGTTTGAGCTGTCACACCATGTAAATAAAGAGTTGAAGTTCACCGTTCCACAGGCTCGTCTCCATTCTTTCTTGCCCATGCTCCAAACTTAACAGAAAAGGTTTTAAATGCTGCCTTTTTTGGGCAGCACTGTAGAATAAGCGTGTTGTTGATAGAAGTTTTACGTGTAAGTTTTCATAAAATGTCCTCAATGTGAAAAAAATGTAATTTTTTAATATGTGTAAGGCAGGAAAGACCAGGCAATGTTTAGACAATGCAGTCAGTGTAAATAGAAATGAATGGGCTATAAGCAGCACATTATTACATTTTTTTCCTGACTTTTATAGGAGACTAGAGGATTATTTCTAACACTGCCAGCCAGTCAGTGGGGCAGGAAACTCCTAAGCAGTTCTCAGTAAAGCTTTCTTCCATCTCTGTCCTCCAAATTTAACAGAGTATCAGAGAAGAAGTGGAAAAATACAAGAGCCATCATCTATATTTATGACTTACTTTGTAATGGTTTGTAATGGTCAGTGTGGTTTGATAGTACAAAAAGAACTAAGTTCCCTTTTTGAAACTGGTGCCATTTTGAGAAAGAACAGTATCTGTTTTTGGTGAAGATTAGAAGTATCAGGTCACTTTGTGCATTATGATTTAGTAACAACTACATATTATAGTTTGACAATAATATGTGTCTATGTAAACATGTGTGTGTGTGGATGGACATATCCCTAAGCTAGCCATGCAAGTCACAGAATTTAAAATTTTCTCCCCTTCTCTATTCTAGGATAAGAAAAGGTAAAAGGTAGAGAAAAACAGACGAGAATATGATAAGGGTCAGCTCTGTCTGACTTTCTTTGTAGATGTTTTTATGTATGCAAATGTACATAGTCTGATCTGGTGGGCATCAGATTAGTAAATTCCACAGTATCACGGCTATTCTTTCCTTATAACAATTAAGTTTCCCTTTAATTGGAAGGTGCTGATTGATGGCCAGACCAGCATGCCATCCAATTAGCCATGATGCCTCTTCTTGCTTTCTTCAACTAAATTGTGTGTTTGTATGCTAAAGTCCAGTAAGCCTACTTGCCCAAAGAGAAAGGTTATAAATAGATGTGGATTTTCAGTTTCGAAAGAGGAGCCTCTATTAATGCTTTTTTATTCTTCTCTCTACACCTGTGTGCTTATGTATCTGCCAGTTCTGGATATCATTCTATGCATCTAAGGTAAAGCTTGTATGGCCAAAAATACTTTTTAGCTATACCAATTTTGTTAGGCTTTAAGGTGGTTTTGTAGCAGTCAACTAACACAGCTGGATATTTTAAGAAAGATTTATGGCTGCTCTTACCTATAGTACCTTAAAGACTTTATTTTATTAATGTCCTGCAGTTCCCTGGAACAAATCTTGTCAGAAGTACTTCTACTGCTAATAATAATCATTCTTCCAAGGGCAAGACATGTGCAACACCCAGATTTTGCTACTCATAGACAGACAATTCACATCAAATGAAGCAATGTTTCTGTGTGTGTGAGAGAGAGAGAGGGAGGGGGAGGAAGGGAGAGAGATATTGAATTAGTTTTGACTTATGGTATCTGCATAGACAAGTCTTCTTTTCTTGACAAGGTTTTTGGGAAGTGATTCCTTCCTAGGGCTAAAAGAGCATGACTGGCCAAAGGCCAACCAGCTGACTTCATACCCAACACAGGATTAGAACTCACAATCTGCTGAAGTTCTAGCCTTGTGCCTTAACCACACTGCCTCTTGATGTTTCCTCTGGATCTCAATAACTTTCTTTGTTCTTGGTTAAACACTCTACATTCTTATATTTTTACATATATCGGTCATGGAATATTTTTACATACATTGGCCTCTAAATCTTGTTAGAGCTCCATGAGGGTCCCACTGCTATATAAAAGAAAGTCATCTTTCATTTTCTTCATGAAGAAAGTCACTCAACGTGCAGAATGGTACTGTGGAAAAAAAAATCCTAATTCAGTTAAAAGGAGAATTAAGTTGTGGACTACTTCATTAAACTGTTCGGGTTGACTTGGGTAGCCCTGCTCTATTATCTTATTTATTTATTCAATTTATTTGTCACCCTTCTCACCTTGGGGCAATTCTAATTACTCTACTATAACTCTATATAAGTTTTATGCTCCTCTCATCACAATAAAATTCTCACCACACAAATTTTAGAACACACCTATGCTCTACTGAAAAGACTTAAAAAAAAACTCAGTAAAAGGTCATTGATGCCTATTAGTGTAAAAGAGATTACAAAACTATTTTTAAAGTATCAGAATTTTACTTATTGACAGTCATAGAGGTTTTTTCTGTCTTATAGCATTATAAATTATGAATAATTCATTATAGAATAAAATACCTATTATAGTGATATTTGTAAAATAGAAACTGGAAAGTGTTAACCCTATGATGATTTAGATGAATTAAACATTTGCAGATGAAAAAAGACTTATATCATTGTTAAATATGATTTTTACAATGTTAATACGCACATGATTGCTTAAGTTGTACAATTAAGATTCAGTATAATGTGGATAAAACATTGAAAAATACATTGAATTATTTTATGTCAGAGACATAGTGTTGAAATTGAGATTTGGAACAATATCTATGGAGATTCTCAGTCATCCAGGTCATGGTTGAACAGTCTTCTCTCAATAGAGGTATCTCAACAGAGGGTAAGGGATACAACATCATCTGTCTCCAGTCAACAACACAGTCCTTTCAGCAGTTCCAAGAAGGCTCCACACCCATTTGCAGTACTCAGGTGACCCTAAGGACACATATAAATCTCCAAGTGGCCTCAGTGACTCTCCAAAAAGAATGCAAATGACCAGCTGTCTGCAAGGAATACAAATCCTTCCATTTCCTACCATCCAGCCAGAGCTGAAGAAGCTTCTTGGAGGAGAAGTGAAACGTCTTCAGAAAAAACAAAGTCCAGTAACCTCTTGAAAAAGGTACAACATTTGGAACAATAGTCTTCCCAAGGTTGGCTATCCTATCAAAATCTTCCCAAGAGCTCAGTGTAAAATTGTCCAGGAAATGGCAAAAATGTCCCAGAATAATGTTCAGGTATCTACAGACTTCTTTCATCAAGTCTAAAATAATTAATTATTCATGACTCTGCCATTAGAAAAAACACTAGATATAAATGGGATCCATGGGAGAGAAGCAAGGCAGAAAGCATTGCTTATTGAGAAAAACATAGTTCCTCATTTGAAGTTAGTAGAAAAGAACCTGGATGACCCTCCAGACTTTTGTAGAAATGTGCTATGAACAGACAAATCAAATGTGACTTTTTGTTTTGTTTTATACGGATGACTATGTTTGGTGAAACTAAAATTGATTCCATAATAATAAGTGTATATTAGTTGTCAGCAGTTAGTTCTGGAAGGGATAGTATTATACTTGGAATTACTTTGCTCTCAGGCTTGGATGACTTACTGTCATCAAAAGAAACATTATTTCTGGTTTTTATCAAATAATTGTCTACACAATTTGCTTGTCATCTGAGACTAAATCACAAACTGTAACCCAGACATCAACTCCATAAAAATGTTGTGGCAGGATCTAAAGCAAGCACTTCATACTACAAACCCTCAAAGGTTCTTGAGTTTAAGCAGTTTGCCATAGAGGATTGGACCAAAATTGCGACACACTCATATGAGAGCTTAAACACCAATCGTGAAAGTATTCATTTCAGTTATTGCTGCTAATGTTGGCTCAACTAGTATTTAATAGAACACTACAAAGAATATTTGTTCCTCAGAACCCAAGAGAACAAGTAGTCTTTCATAAAACTGTGCTTGCCAGATAGCATGTGGTATAGTGGCTACCTCAGCTTTGTGAAAAGGTGACCTGTAGTCAGTTCTTCAGCTATGAAATGGAGAAGATCATGGCTTAATCCCTGATTATAATTTAATACCTCTCATTGGGTTGTTAGATTAAATAATGGAATATTTCTCCACAAGACATGCATTCCTGCCTCCAGAAGCACCATCATTGTCCCAAGAAAAACTCCCCCCCCCCATTTTAAAAAAATCTGTTCCTGAGGATGTTTTGGTCAAACAAAAGGTGAGTGCAGTAAAGAGAGCAACAGTCCATTTATTCATATAAAGTTTAGATTAAAAACTAGGAAATGAGTGAAGAAAATTTTTGGGATTGAAAAAAATCCTCTTGGTTTCTGTCCTTAAGAGAACACAATGAAAAAAAAAATGGAAAGTCAGTGCTGTATCGAAATAGGAGAATTTGGAATTCAGTATACATTCTATTTGAGCTACACAAAATTTATTTTTAGTAATTTATGAAAAATATATTTGAATTATTGTTAATCTGATAGTTCGTGGATAATCACCTGCTCAAATTACATATTTAAAAGTACTGTATCAGTTGTGACCTTATAAACACATTTATAAACAAAATTTTAATGATACTAACATCTGCATGACATCAGGCATGCTTCCTGTTTTCCCAGGAAGTTTTTAGACAAGTAAACTGTTTCCCCCCCTCCCCTCTTCCTGGTTACAAAAATTTTTAACTCCAATTTGGGGAGATACTGGCATAACATCAAGAGACGTGCTTGGAGTTGTAGTTGGGCTAACAGTTACCCTAGCTGTTTAGCACTGTTGCAGAGGGATATTTGCAGCAGCCTCTGAGTTGGGGGTATCAAGGAGTTCTGAATTTGAAAATGGAACCAGCCTATAGAATTGCAAATTGTTTCTCTGGAAATGATTCCCTCGCTGTTTAATTTTGTAAGATAAAATGCTTGCGGTGTTCTGACCTACATAGAAGTTATGCCTTGTCATCTTAAGCAGTACATTCAGATGTTAGGATCATAACATTTGTACTTAGCAGAAAAGAAAGAGAATTGCCACTTTGGTGCCTTCCCTTGGCAGGCTGATTAAAGCCCAAATAGTTCATCTTGTACAAGGTTATAAGCTGATGTTAATATTTTGAAATGTTTAAGAGTTCTGGTTGAAATTGAGATGATTTAAAATAATCCATGTCCCAAATAAGCAAGATGTGAGTTGAGTGGGTGAGAAGCATCTTGATACTCAATTCTGTTCAAATCTGGCTGGCTGTCATGCCACAGATAACTGTGCATGCATGTTGGGGGCAGATGTAATGGATAGAACAGACTGGGGGTCACCTTCCATCCTGCACTGAGCAATTGCCATCATCTGCTGCCTTGGCTGCCCTTTGCAGTTGTCGGCTGACTCCGACACACCCTGGATGTACTTAGGATATTGGGAATAGAGATGGTTGTATTGGGGAGGGAGTTTGGGACTTTGCCAGACACCTGCTGCCCTGGGGATTGGTCTGCAAGGAATATCAACTACCAAGGAGGACAAGAAGAAGAGTTAATTTGTGTTCTGAGTATATTGCAAGAGCTGCTCCAGCTCTTCTGCAGGGTAGTCATGCTTACAAGCACTATTGCATGAATGACAAGTAGAATGCAAAACATGAGGCATTCTTAAAACACTGTAATGAGGGCAGCAGCATATTTTTGACCTCTGGTATTCTGTAGAACCTGGTCTGTGGTTTCCCCTCAAGGTCACAAGACCTTATTTCCCTAGACCCTAGACATAGAGCTATCGAGACAAATATTTGGTAGGGATTTCCATCCATGTTATATAATAATTGGATCGAAATATGTCATGCTAATTGAATGCTCCAACACTGGACGTTTTTAAGAAGAGATTGGATAACCATTTGTCTTAAAGGGTATAGGGTTTCCCTGCCTGATCAGGGAGTTGGGTTAGAAGACCTCCAGGGTTCCTTCCATCTCTGTTATTAATGATGTGATTGAAATCATCTGTCTAAGTCCCTCAACATGAGATGGAGAACCTTCCTAAAATCAGCAAAAGTTGCAGTCGGGTATAGACTGTGTTGCTAATATAACATTTTCTTCATAATTATAAATACTTTCTATCCATATGAGAGATAGAGATTTGAGAGAAGAGGTGGTTCAATGCTAGGAAAGTTCTGGGTAAGAACAAGATTTCAGGTTACAACAAAGGGGAAAAAAAGAACAACACTCTAATCCCGATGATTACAGAAAAAGAAAAAATGCTGTATCTACCCATTTCTTTCAGCATGAACGGACTGATAGATTTCATGCCTGCAAAAGAACTTTTTTCTGCCTTTTAAAATGTATAACACAGTCCTTATTTTGCCTCAGTATTTTTCAGTATCTCAGAAAGTTTCTTCCTCCTCTCTCTTTGGCCATTAGAACATGACCATCCTTACTGGATTGTATGATGCTATCACAACTCAAAATGCTCATTGCAGCAGATGTGCAAAACTCAGCATTTTGGGCACAGAGCATTCTAGAGAACTCTGGAGTGTTCTATTTACTCAGCAGACCATCTGAATCTCCTGAACCCACCTTTCCTTGAAATGGCCTGATCTGAAAGGGGAATGGAATATTTTGGACTTCACAAAAACAAAAATTAGACATTTTGCATCTAGCTTGACCACTTCTGTGAAGTAGATTTAATACTTTGACATCTGAATTAACTGAATTTCAAGTTCTTTTTTTAAGCAAAATTATTTAATTGATAGCACTTCCATTATTTGCATAATGCATATTGAATGCAGGGTTGAGCTTCCCTGGTAATAGCCTTGAGATTTGCAGTAAAATAGTGTCACTTGAGATTAAGGTCTATTTACTGAGTCATCTATGGCAGTTAAAAAATTTCCCCATGTCATCCAGTAACACCAGAAAAATTTTAAAATATATCAGCTAAGTAAAACGTTTATCTTAATACTTGGAGATAAGAGTTCATTGAACAATAATGTTGGGGGTGGGGCAGCTTTAATTTTTAGCTAAATGTAAATAATTTGAACCAATTAACCCAGAATTCTTAGTCAAGGTACAAATAACCAGAGTCAACTTGTTCTATTTCAAACACATCATGTGAAGACTCAGCTCTCTGGAAAAGACTGTACTGCTGAGAAAAGTGGAAGGAAAAAGAATAGGATGACCAGGAACATGGTGGATGTTTTCAATTATAGTGGCAATAAATACACCATTGGGAGACCTGAAGAACTAGTCTGTTCTTTGTGGAGAAAATCAATCTGTGTGGTTGCTAAGAGTCAACACTGTGACTTAATGGCACGTTATCAAGGGTGGGATTCTACCAATTTGATTCTGCGCAGTTCGGAGAACCAGCAAATCGCGCCACTGGCTGGCCCCTCCCCTCCCCGCTCCACCCAGTCACTCCTTATCTCGCATGCACTCCATCCAACTTGCCTGCATTGTGCCTTCACCTAATTTTGGTAAGTTGCTATTTTTCCTTTTTTCCCCCCCGATGATCAGCTGTTCCATAATCAAATAATATAAAAGGCCTCTGTCTGAGAGCCTGAGGAACTGTGCCGGATTGTGTGAAGAAGCAGTAGGCCATATGAAGCCTGTGGACAGCCTTGCAAATACTTTATTGAAGTCTTTGCTAATGAGTTGCACTAGGGGACTTTTGGCCCAAAGTCGCTTAGTGCAGAACACCCAGGAGGTGGTAAGGAGTAATTTCATGGCAATATATTCCCTAAAATGATGATTACAGTGGCCATTTTGTAAACAGGAGGCTGTTGATTAGCACCCCTTTCGGTGGGGGGAGACAGCAAGATTTGCTCTTAAAATTCCAGATGAGTCCTATGTCCAAAATTGGTGGACGACTCTTGATATGAATAGATCTGGACAAGTTAGTGAGTTCATATCTTGTGTTAAGGCCATAATGTGTTTACCATGATTTTTGATTCTTCCGTAAGTTGCTGGACTATCACAACATACTAAGTCAGAATCAAACAAACCCTGTTGTAGCTTAGAATTACACATGGACCAAGTTGCTTTGGTTTGTAATGCACTTTAATGTCATCCAGTAAGCTTTGGGCATTCCTGTTTCATCCTTGCTTTGATGATAGGACAGACCTAGAAAAGCTAGCTTGCTCAAAGCTGCTTGTACTCTATGACTGAACAGGAATTTAAAGCTCCATCTTTCCAATTTAGCCCCAGGATTCTGATGCTTCTTGTATTCTGCCAGTTGGCAGGATCTTAACTATGCTCAGCGTAAAAGCAGGAGGTGCCTTTCAATGTGAATTATTTTATGACCCCACTGTACTTAGATCTGCAGATATTTTATGCAAAACCTATCAGCTTGTGTGCCAAAAAACCCCACGTGAATACTGTCACCTACATAGATTATGCTATTTAGGGAAATCAGCCTATAAAGGCTTATTTTGCACAACTTTTTCTAAGTAAGTTGAATGGCAAGGAATTAACACACATTGTACTCTCCTAACTACTGGAAAATCAGTTTGTTCCTGTTCTCCTGCCTATAACTTGCCCGAATCCTTGCTTGTACAATTTCAAACTTATCCCTAGTCATGGTTTCAACCTGTTTGGAAAATTGGTGATGAGTTTTCTAATTACATGCTAATTTGAACCAGGTAAAATCTTATTTCTTCACTAAAGCAAATAAACAAATCTACCTTACATGGAAAAGAAGCCAAGTTTCTTGATTGCTGCTATATATTTCCTGATTTCAGAATACTATTACCGGGAAAGCAACCACTGTTATATTATACTGTACAAAGGCATCCTAATCTTCCAAAATGTCATTTTACATGGGAAAAATACCCAGAGGAAGCAGAAGAATCTAATATTTTCCATTACTTTGAGCTGAGAAAGAAAACAAAATTTTCCTAGTTCCCAGAAAAGCAGAATTGAAGTCCTGAAGAGAAATTATATAAAAAATATTGGTCATAGTTACTGAGAGATTCTCTTAAAATTACACCTCTTAAAATTACCAAGTTGAGAAATACATTGTGCTCTAATGAACAAAAATTACCTGTATCTAAAAGTCGTGCTTATCTCTGGAAGCAGTCTTCCCCTAACCAGAAGTAACTTGAGAGATCTAACCAATATTAGTACATATTTCATTTTATTTACATAGTTAAGCCCTGCACTAGAGGATTTTTGTCCTTGTTCTCCAGCAACCTGAATCAGACAACCCCACCAGTCCAATGTTTGCCTAGCAGTGGCCTGCCTTGATGTACATGGGGAAAAGAAACAACCCAATGGCATTGTTGTAGAAACGTCTTAGGCACACATATTTAAATTTAAGATGCTCAGTGTTCTGGCTCCCTCTGCAACCTGCTAGGCTTTGTTTCTGGAGTTCAAGTCATATAATTGTGAAATATCCCTGTTTAAGAATTCAGCTGCATTCTTAGTTCATGATGAAATTTGCTCAGGCTGTTGTTTGTATTTGTTTCTTTTCTTACAGTCTTCTACATCTCACCAGTCCTCCCCTCCCCTCCTCTTATCTCTAACCTTGGGTTCCCCTTAGCTGATGCCTCTTTACATCTGGCTGTTGTCCTTCCCCTCCTCTCCCCTCTCCTTTCCTTCCCTTCCCTGTTCTTCTCTGGCCTTGGGTTCTCCTTAGCTGATGCCTCTTTACTTCGGGCTGTTGTCCTTCCCCTCCCCTCCCCTCCCCTCCCCTCTCCTTTTCTCTCCTTTCATTCCCTCCCCTCTCCTTTTCTCTCCTTTCATTCCCTCCCCTCCCCTCTTCTTCTCTCTGACCTTGAGTTCCCCTTAACTGACTCCACTTTACCTCTTACTGTTGTCCCTCTCCTCCCCTCCCCCCTCCTTTCCTTTCCTCCCCTCCCCTTTTTTTCTCTCTGACCTTGAGTTCCCCTTAGCTGACAGCTCTTTACCTCAGGCTGTTGTCCTTTCCCTCCCCTCCCCTCCTCTCCTCTCCCCTCTCCTTTCCTCCCCTCCCCTCTCCTTTACTTTACTTTCC
>BHEV01007953.1:0-18120 GCA_004319985.1 Emydocephalus ijimae
ATGAGATTCTGCTGAAACGTTGCTACAACTTTAAAAGCACAACCACAATGACGTGGGAAAATACCCGAACAAAGCTGAATGGCAGATCATCCAATGATGGACTTCAAAGTGGAGCTGTCAGACCAGGAAAGAGATACTGCAAGGATTGTAAGAGTGCCACTTTATTGTTGTTGTGCACAATAATTGAATCTGAAAGCCTGCCAAAGTTTCCTTTGGCCTTCTCTTGTACAAGAATCAATGTGGGATTTTTGGTGTTTATGACAGTAAAAATATTCAGATTTCCGTAATAGGAAGCAGTAATAATTTTTAATATGAAAATATATATATAACAAGCATTCCTGTCTCTCATCTGTAGAAGACATGGATGAAATTGAGATTCCATTCATAGGTGCCCATAATGGAATCCATTAAGGAACTCACAGTTTCTGTGAAGAACAAAGAATTATATAGTCTGATATATAATATTTGGATATAGAATCAAATAATGATAAAATAAAGAGCATGTCAATCCATCCTTGAAATATGAAAAAGATATAGACTAGCAGGTTATATTATATACATGCTAAGCATATTACCCAGTTGTTTTAAAAACAGGAGTTAAAAAAAAAATCTAAGACCTAAGTTTCTAAAGATGGGGAGTTTCCAATTTTGCATATTGCCAAACCGATGGATGCCAAAGAAACTGCATCCAAGTTCTGCCATGGCTGATATATTCCAGCATTAGCATGCTTTAATTATGCATGAAGACATACACACATTTAGCAATTTCAAAAGTATTCTAATATTAATTATATCAAATACTGGAAGATTAAATCACCTCTGATTTCATGGGTATGGATAACTCTTGTCAACTACATTTCATAGTATCTAAGAGATGCTGCAAATATTGTATGAGGTGTATTGCAGAATCCCATGGGTTATGCTTTCCTTTATCACCACAACTCTATTGGAATATATCGTTGTGGAACAGTCCACAGATGGAACAAATATTGTTGTGGAACATATATGACAGCTGATGTTGGCATAGGATAATCTTTTTATCCAGTGGAAGATTGAGTTACTTGAGACTGAGTTGAGTTGAGACTGAGTTATTTGATTGTTTGCTAGTTATACTCTTTCTTATTGTACAAATATGGAACAATATGCTGTGTAATGTACTACATAAGGTGCCTTCAGTTATGAATCTGGACCACTCCACTAGATGTTTTGTATCTTCATTTTTGTATTCCCTGCACTGAAAAAAATACTCAATGTGAGAAGTAATGTAATATAATAACCATCCAACTTTGGACTACCATGGTCCCCCTGTCATTGGTTATGCTGGCTATGAATTGAAATCCAAGTCATTAGCAGAGAATGTGTTTTCTTGTTTCTTTAATAGAACATATATTTCCAATTACGTAAATGGTTTCCTATGGCCTGTTTCAGCATTTTGACCCATAATTCTGTTCTGCTTATATATAACCTCACAAATTCAAAAACTGTTCTTTGCAGAAAATGCATTTCCGTTTTATTCCTTATGAAATACATATTTTCTCTTCTGTCCAGTAAAAAGAACTAGAATACAATATTTGGAGATTGAAAAAAACATAAATAGCTAGATTCCCAAACCACACTTCAGTCTGAGATGAAACGATCATTTCTATTAGATGCAGATTCCAATACATGTGGAACAGAACTACTGAATATTAATCTAATATTAATTTTACATTTGTGCTGAAATATGGTATTCAATTCAGGATGCTTGCTTTAGCAATTTAAATGGATTGCAATCTACTTACTTGAAGAAGTATCTTTCTCCATACTTTGTAAATAGGAAGGGCTTTGTGTTTGAAGGGGTTATTGGAACTGGCCTGGTAGAGCCTTCTTAGTGAGCTATAGTATTCCATTGCTTTTGAGTTTTAGATGGCTTCTTCCCTGATAAATTTAAAGAAAAGGCTAATTTGAAAGAATTGTTGAAGGTTTCTCCCTAGAACTGTGACTACTTTTAAATAGTTGCTTGATTTTTTAAAAACTGTTTGGATATTTGTATTTATTGGTTTGGATTATGGATTCATTTGATTAACCATTTTAGGCTGGTTTAATACAGGGCAAGCCATTATAAATCAATACAATAAATGCTCATTATCCTTATTTATATTGTTTTAATTTATGTTGCTTAAAAATTGTTTTATTTGATTTGTTCATTAATTTAGTTGATTTCAAGTTTTCAGAATCTGCATACTTTATTTGGTTCTGCCTACGAATGTTTGTCATGCTTGGCAGGTACATGTATATTATGAACCACTATTTACACAAATACATACACGTGTGAATGTATTTTGCCTTCTGCGTAAATATGTGTATTTTTTTTTTTTGTATATGTACCTGCTACAAACAAAATTCAGCAAACTAACATGGTCAAGAGGGAAAAAAAATGGTGAAGGATAAGACCTGAATGAAATCTGATAAGGATTTATAAGTAGAAAGATGGAGTACCAATGTTAATTACATGAGATGCAAATTTGTCCAGTGCTATGTTTTGCGTTAAATTGGTTAAATTACTGTCATTATATGTAGTGA
Source organism: Emydocephalus ijimae (assembly GCA_004319985.1). Taxonomy (NCBI): domain Eukaryota; kingdom Metazoa; phylum Chordata; class Lepidosauria; order Squamata; family Elapidae; genus Emydocephalus; species Emydocephalus ijimae. The sequence goes on from BHEV01007953.1 coordinate 2,563, forward strand.
TATTTATTTATTTATTTATTTAATTTATATTGTGGCCTATTCATCCATGGCGACTCAATGTATCAATGTAGCTGCTTTATTTATTTATTACACTGTTAAAACCAGGTTATCAATCACTCACTCTCAGCCCAACTTGATTGATCATTTGCATCTCACCTTTCTCCTCCTACTTTTCCCACAACAATCAGGATTATTTTTGCGGGGAAAGTAGGAGGATAAAGGTGGGATACAAATAATCAATACATCAATAAATAAATCTAAAAAAGGACACATATAGGGAATGGAAAGATACAGGTCATCAAGGGAGAATACATACATGTAACTTGGAAATGTCAAGAAAACTAAATCTGAGAAAGATATAAGGATGAAAAGATCTAAAAGCCACTACTTCTGACTTTTAACACTCCAAATAACTTAGAGCTGAGTATAAAACTGTGTTCCCCAGAATAACGTGATGAGGTTACATGAAAGACAAAAACCAATCAATCAGTTTCTTAAAAAAGAACCTGACTTTCCTTTGGTTTTTAATATTCTCAAAGAACATTTTTATTATAAGGCTATTTAGAAAAAAATAATTATTACTATTTTAAAATAAAATCGTACAGTTTAGACTAGGGGTGTCAAACTCAAGGCCCGGGGGCCAGACCCGGCACACGGGGTGCTTAGATCTGGCCCATGGGCCTATCCTGGAAACAGCAAAGAACTGGCCCTCAGTGCCTCTGCCAGAGAAAAGGGAGCTTGGGCAGGACGTCTGTAGCCTCCCTGAGCTCTGTTTTCTCTGAGAGAGGGCTGCAGGAGGCCTTTACAGCCAAACATGGAGCCCGGGAGGGCTGACATGGCTAAAAATAGAGCCTTGATGAGTGATAGCGAGCTGGCCACCTTCATCCTGGTCACACCCCTCCCCTGCCCCCCAAGGTCAAACACAATCCTAATGCGGCTCTCAATGAAATCGAGTTTGACACCCCTAGTTTAGACTACTACTTTCTAATATTATTTCTAATACCTATTATATCATGTATAAAATACGCTGAAAAAACTCACAATATCTGCCTAGATTTTGGATGGTATATAAAGTAAGTAAATAATATCCATAGTGAGATAAGTGGTACCTGCTAGAAATTCAGAGGTTTTTTTCCCCTTTTGTTCTTAAACTGGTTCCTCTTATGTTTTTGGAAAATATAATTGATATCTAAAATTTTGTGGCCCTTCACCAGCATGTTCAACAGGAGAGCTGAAATCAGTTTGCAGGATGTCTTGGGCTGCCATGCTGAGGTCCAGACTAAAACTAATTTATTTTAAATTAACTGAATTCAAACCAGGCAATTGAAATAATTTCCAATGTTTTTATTAATGTTCTTCTTTTGTCCATTAAGATGAAACTTTCATGGAATTGATTTTGGGAGTGGCTATTAAAATGCCTTGAGGAAAGGTCACATGTTGTTTAAAAAGAATAAATAGATTGGAGAAACCACTAGTATTTCAGTTCTTTTTGGAGAAGGAATCAGAGTATAAATGTATTCTTTTTTGTAAACAAATTTGCTGTCATGATATAGATTTTGTAATGCATTTTCTCTGTGATTCCTCATTTCAAATGTGCATAAGTCCTATGCTGCTAAGAAATTTCTTCAGGACACAACTTTGGAGAGGTGCACTAGACCAAGAATTATAGATCATGTCTCTTTTAATCTCAATTTGCAAAGACCAAATCAGTTAAAATGGGCACCTGGAAATGAATTGCAAACCAGTATAATTCTTTCAGCCTAGATGTAACATCAATCTACAAAAAAGGCTGTTTCTGCTTTCTGAAGCAATTAAAGTTTCCAGATGAACTTTGCTATTCGGCACCAAAGTCAGTGCAATGTGCTTATTCTGGGATATTTAAGTTGTACTCACATCTGGATCTTGTTGATATGCTGGAGATGTGCAAATCCTGTTTCTATTTTTTTTACTGTTTTCCTAATACAAGACGCCTCTCTTAGGTTCCTTCTACTATACATCCTTTCTAAGCTTTTTTTTTTCTTTTGAATTAGAGGCCATTTTTAAAAGGGGTTTCAGAATCCCAGCAGACAAAAATAAGTCTGCTGTAGAATCCCTGTTTCCCTTACAACATTTTCCATTCTATAGCTCCCTTTCTCTTTGCAACTGAGGGTTGAATTGGTCAAAGCAATGCTCATCCCTCTATATTTATTTGGCCCAGGGGCTGCTGGTTGCTGATCTGTATCAAACACTGTTGAAAAATGATAGGACTTGCTAATGAATACAAGTGTGACTATACTAATGTCCAAGCTGCAGTTTAGCCTAATTTGCATCTCTCTGCTAAATGGTTTAATTAATTTTCCATTGTGCTTACAGACTAGTTTTAATTAGCAGTTAAATCCATTCAGTTAACAGGCAAAAAAAAAAAAAGAAAGGTGTTTACTTGCATGCAAATCACAAGAGCCCCTTCTCCAGGCTCCATTCAGACAAAAGTTCCAAACCATTGATTCTGGATTTCTGAAGCCCTTACTCAGAGAAAAAAGAAACAAAAATAAAACAAAATGTGAAGTGCCTCTTCATCTTTTTTTCCCCCACAACAACAACAAAGCACTGTTTTATGATTCATTAATTGGCACATTCCTTGTTTTTCATTACTTTTGTCTCTTTAAACTGAAAACAGGTTGTCAAACTGCACTGATGGTTAGGAGTTCACATCATTACCCTGAACCAAGAAAGCCAGGCATGTCACATTATACTGAAGTGGCATCTTATACAGTGGTGGGATTCAAATTTTTTTATTACCGGTTCTGTGGGCATGGCTTGGTGGGCATGATTGGCGGGTGTGGCAGGGGAAGGATACTGTAAAATCCCCAGTCAGAGGTGGTATTTGCCGGTTCTTCGAACTACTCAAAATTTCCCCTACCGGTTCTCCAGAACTGGTCAGAACCTGCTGAACATCATCTCTGATCTTATACTGTTAATCTAATTATATATTTATGTTATCCCAAAGTGCTTTTTCAGGAGGCAACTGGACTTTCTAGTTTTTCTTGAAGATATTTTACTTCTCATCCAAGAAGCTTTTTCACTCTGACTGGATTGTGGAAAAAGGAAGGATTTATATTCCTTGCAGCTAGCTGGTCATTTGCATTCTTTTAGAAAGTCATTAAGGCCACTTGGATGTTTATATGTGTCCTCAGGGTCACCTGAGTAGTGCAATTGTGGGTGAAGCCTTCTTGGCAGCAGGATGTTTTCTACCCCGTGTCCCTTCACTGTTGAAGACAGGTGCAGGCTGTTGGGGATGAGTTTGTGTTGTCTGCATCTCAAACTGAAGCGCAAATGGTTCCTGTAGCATGCAATTTTTCTGGAAATTTGTTCATACTCCAACACTATTCAAAGGGTGTTCATCCCAAAGTGCATAGCTAAATGTTTATGGAGATTCTCAGTCATCCAGGTCATGGTTGTCCGAAAGGTGATTTTTCAGCAGGCAACTGGACTTTGTTTTACTTTGAAGATGTTTCACTTATCATCCTACTTAGATTATTCAGGTGATTATTCAAGTGGCCTCAACAACTGTCTAAAAGAATGCAAATGATCAGCTGCCTGCAAGGAATATAAATCCATCCATTCCCCACCATCCAGTCAGAGCTGAAGAAGCTGCTTGGATAGAAGCAAAACGTCTTCAAAGAAAAACAAGAGTCCAGTTGCCTCCTGAAAAAGCACCTTTGGGACAACCATGACCTGAACAACTGAGAATCTCCATAGACATGTAAAGTCATATGTGCACCACAACTAAAACCTTTTAATTATTTTTCTTATGGATCTTCAGATCCATATTTCTGTGATGGAATCTAAAAATGTAGTCTCACCCAGGGGTGGGATTCAACCAGTGTTACTGGTGGTTTGGTGACGATGTTTTGTGCGTATGTGTGTGTGTAAAAAAAACCTTAAGTTGGGCCTCCCAGACAGCTGAAAAGTGCTGCGTGCAGGTGCGCAGCATTTGAAAAGCCACTTTTTTTCCTGCTTTTTCAACTTCAGCTGTGCTGCGCAAAGCAGTTGAGGTTGAAAAAGCAGGACATCCACTTCCTTGAGTCCAGTTCTTGAAATTAAATATGTTCTAGGTAGCATTTATGAAGATGCACATTTTAATGGACAAATTTGTGAAAAAGGAAATCCCTATCCAATCTTTAACTGACTGATCCGTTGTTCATGGCAATTTCCATGTCATAAATTGATGATTCTGTAGTAAACTAGCAAAGAGAATTACATGCGTACTTTCAGGAAACATTTTTTTAAATTCCTTCACAAAATGTATGCAGCAGGTACACAACATGCTCCTTTCCAAAAATGGATGAACGTGGGTAGATAATCGGTAAGACTGCTAAGAAAAGATCATAGGTCTGACCACCATTCCTAGGGAAGCCGTTGGCCTGCAGGGTAGCATTATTTAGCCATTTACTACAGATCAAAGGCAGTAAATACAATTATTTTGAAGAATTAAATAAATAATCAGTTTGGAAAACAAAAACACAATTAAAAAAGAAATAAAGTTCAGTTCTGGAGCCTGGAGAATGACTTAGTTGGAAAACTTCCTTGTCTGCCCGTTTATTCTAGTGTTAACTTTAATTTTATTAATATAATTTCATAAGCTGTTGCTGAAATCTCTTAAGTACAGTACATGTTGCAGGCAATACTTTTGCTTCACTAAGAAGGAAATGTGTATCTTGCATATGCCTTTTGTACTTCTTTTGCATATATGCAGTTTTGCTGTGTTTACATTTTCCTAGCTTCAGTGGTAACTTGGTTTTTGAATATGTGTAAACAAAGCCCTAGTTTTATTCAAGGGTGTCCCACTTACTGTGTTCAATCTTTCTTGTGATTCTGATAAAAGTTTTGTTTTCTAAGAATTGTAATCCATTTCAGAAATATCCTTCTGGTCTGTTTATGAAGACATGAGCTAGGATAGCGTCTCCCAACAGGGAATTCTCCAGATGTGTTAGATTAGGACTCCCACAAATCCTGGCTGAGAAATCTAGGAATTATGTTCAAACACATCTGGAGAGTATCAGGTTAAGGAAGGCTGATCTGGGGTGAAATGAAAGTATCTATTGAATAGGTCTGCAAGAGAGGAATTCCTTTTGGGATAAGGCAGACATTCTGGATTATGTTTGATCCAGTAAAGAGGGATCCTAAGCAGAAACAAGATAGGCTTCAAGGAGCAGAGCCCACCAACATACATGAGTCACAAAATTAATTTTGTGTCACTGACTCTGCAGATAAGTCATGATAAGGTTGTGGTCAAAAGGAACTAAAAAGACCTGTAGCAATGCTAAGAGAACTCCTGAAGTTTTCAGAAATAAAACAAATACATGGTCAGAATTGTTATGTTCTGTGCATGGGCGCTAAGGAGGAGACGAGCCGGTGAACAGTGAACTTCAAACTCTTTATTTACATGTGTAACAGCTCAGCTCTATGGCCACAACGGCCCCCTTTATATAGGCAAGCTCTTGAGTATTTAACCAATGAAAACACAGGGAGCGCTAGCTCCGTTAACCAATGGGAGAGGCTCGTTAATAGCCAATCAGATTCTCCTGAATGGACAATCCGATGTCGCTATTATCAGCCAATCAGAAGTGCAGGGCCAGAACCCTGCACTTTATTTCAAGCTCTTAATAATCTTTATTCAAGTACTTTTATTAATTCAAAACACCCCTTTCCCCCGGGTTTCGTTTAAGGGGTGCGGTCACGTAGTCTTTGAGGTAGGCAGGTTGTTTTGATTGTCTATTTGATTTACGATGTTCTCCTGGTATTTGGCTACAGTCTTGTTGGGGTAGGATGTTATCTGGTGAAGAGGGTGCCTCTCGTTCTGTATTCAAATTTTCGTTGCCGCTAATGTTCTCGGCATCTCCTCGAGGCGAGCTCACCCCCATTCCCGATCCTTCTTCACATGTTGCCTCTGAGCGGTCATTACTTCCATTTAAACTTTCTGCCGTTTCAGATTCAGCTTCCTCGGTATCTCCTCCCCCCTCGGTTTGGAAGTCAGGGAACTCGGAGATCCCCGACTGTAGCCTTGAATGCAGCTGATCAATATGGCGCTTCCATATTCTATTGTCGCAACATCTCACGCGGTACAATCTAGGGCCGGTTACTTGGACTACAGTTGCCTCAACCCACAACAGATCACCCGAAATGTTCCTAGCGAAAACCAAGTCGCCTACCTGGAAGTTACGGCATTTCCCGCTGGAACCGTGTGGTTTTTCAGGTTCATATGATGGATGCAGACAGTCGAGGTGGGAGCAGAGCTTCCGCCCCATTAATAACTCAGCGGGAGTNCAGGATGCACCAGTGAAGTCAGCACATGGCAAATACCGCAGTCCGCCAGGTACTGTTCAAAGGACAGCGCGGTAAATTGGGGCCCGTTGTTGGATAGTAGAACGTCTGGTAATCCGTGTGTTGTAAATAGTCTGTCTAGTTTCCTGATGACTGATTCAGTTGTTGTATTCCTCATCTCATGGAATTCAAGCCAGTTCGAGTAGGCATCCACCATTAATAAAAATGTGTGTCTTTTGGTGGGTCCCGCAAAGTCCAGATGAATACGGGACCATGGTCCCCTCGGTGTTTCCCATTCAGTCGGGGTTGCTTTCGGAGGGGCGTTGCTTACTTCCTGGCATTTGTGACAAGCTTTTACCCATGTCTCGATCTGTTTGTCGATACCCGGCCACCACGTGTAGCTTCGTGCGAGGGCTTTCATGCGCACGATGCCGGGGTGGCCATCATGCAAGGTTCTTAGTATCGCTCATCATAACCGCTCTGGGACAACGACTCTATCACCCCAGATAATGCAGCCCTTCTGTGAAAATAGATCCGTTTGTCGATTCTTGAATGGGACGTAGTCGTCAGGTATCTGGTCCAATGGCCATCCGCACTCGACCCAACTGAGGACTCATGCTAAGGTGGGGTCACGTTTCGTTTCCATCGCGATATCTCGGGCTGTTGGTGGCGGTGTTCGAAGTGTCTCGATCTGCAGTGTTGTAACTGTCAGAGCGGGGTCATCAATGGTCTCCGGAAGTGGTGCGTGGCTCAATGCGTCGGCGTGGGGAATGGCCTTCCCCGGGCAATGTTGCAACTTGTAATTATATGCCGCCAAGAATTCTGACCAGCGAGTCATTCTGGGAGATAATATATAAGGGGTTGGCCTATCTCCCGCTATTATTCCCAGCAAAGGTTTGTGGTCAGTCACTATCAAAAAGGCTCGGCCATACACATAATCATGAAATCTCTTAACAGCAGATACAATAGCAAGGGCCTCCTTATCAATTTGACTGTAATTGCATTTTGCTTTTGATAACGTCTTTGAGAAATAGGCAACAGGGGCTTCACTACCGTTTGGCAAAACGTGGCTCAAAATGGCGCCCACTCCGAATGGTGATGCATCACACGTGATCGTTAAAGGCAAAGTCTCGTTATACTGCATCAAAACAGCATCAGAAGTCAATAAATTTTTCACACGTCGAAAAGCCTGCTCCTCTTTGTGTCCCCATACCCAGGTTGCTTTTTTGTCCAATGAACGATGTAGGGGTTCGGCTACGATTGTTTTGTGAGGCAGGAAAACATTATAAAAATTGATAAGGCCTAGAAAAGCCTGGAGGTTGGCCTTATTTCGGGGTTTTGGGGCGTTTTTGATTGCCCTAAGTTTGCTATTGGTGGGGGGGAATGCCTTGACTATCAATTAAATATCCTAAAAATTCTACACAATCCGTACATAATTGACACTTGTTTTTTTTAACTTTGAGACCTGAGTCTTTAAATCTCTGGAGAACCAACCTCAGGCGATCCTTTAGTATTTTCCGAGTCGGGGCAGCGATTAACACATCATCAAAATATGGGACAACGCCTTTTATCCCTTGTAATAGTCTTTCCATCAAACTTTGAAAAATTCCCAGGGCTACGCTTACACCGAACTGGAGTCGGTTACACTTAAAGGCACCTCAGTGCGTAACGATCGTTTGGGCCTCTGCCGTTTTTTTGTCTACAGGCAGTTGCTGGTATGCCTGGGCTAAGTCTAGTTTAGCGAAGACTTTTCCGCCCCCCAGGGAATGGAGGAGGTGTTGCACCACCGGTACCGGGTAAGCGTTTTGTTGAAGGGCATGGTTCAGGTTGGTTCGGTAGTCCCCACAAATTCTTATCGATCCATCCGGCTTGATGGGTGTCACGATTGGGGTTTCCCAGGGAGAGTGAATGTTGGTTCTAGCACACCCTGGGCTATTAATTTATCAAGCTGCTTGTCAATCTTTGGATTAAGGGCAAATGGAACTCGACGAGGCTTAAGGCGGATGGGAGCTATTTCGGGATTGAGGTTAAATGATATCGGGGTCCCCTTGTACTCGCCTAGTTTTTCTGCAAAGACGTCCTGGAATTCTTGGACGAGGTCCTCTTCCCAGTCGCTGCTGCAGGTTCGGTGAATGCCGGCTACTTCAATTCCGAGTGGAGCGAACCATTGGAGGCCTAACAAACTAGGCCGATCCCTGTCGATTACAGTCAGGGGTAGGAATGCTGTACGGTTCTTAAACGATACCCGGACTCGGCTGGATCCAACGACCGGAATTCGATTTCCTTGATAGTCTTTGAGTATGAGTCTTTGGAATCTGAGGTCTTGTCGCCAGAAAGTAGGGATGAGCTGCTTGAGGGTCTTCCAGGAAACCTTCGAGAGGGACGATCCTGAATCGACTTCCATCAGGCAGGGCTGGTTTTTGATTGCCACTTTCACTCGGATCTTCTTGGCATCAAGAGATGAGGCGTGACCGATTGTGATAGTTTGGTGAGCCTCTTCTCACTTCGTTGAATGGTTTAAGATTTTGTTTCTGTAGGAGTGGTTGTTCCATTGGTGGCTCACGGGTTCTTGCTTTACAGGACGGCTTCCTGTTGGTTGGAGATAGTTAGCCCCCCTCGAGGGCTGGCTGGGTCCTAGCTTGCTTCTACAGACCCGTCCGATATGGCCTCTTTTCCCGCAAACATGGCAGAGCGCGTCGAGGAATTTGCATTCTGACCGGGGGTGGCTTGCTCCACAACCAGCGCATTGGTACTGCGATCTCTGGCATTGGTCTCGTTCGGACCGAAGTCGGTGGACCTCTTCTTCATCACTTTCTGATGACGATTCGAGGTCCTCGTGGTGGGCTGTTTTAAGCTGACCTTCTGACTGAGGTGAAATTTCGCAGGCGAGTTGGCGATGCGGGGCGTGGTTGCGGTGCATTTGGGCAGCCGACTTCCTGGTTGCTTCTGCTGCAGTAGCTTCAGCAATGGCATCTTTAAGGCTCATGTCGCCTTTCGCCATCAGCTTACTCTGTGTGCCTGGAGCATCTAATCCCAGAACTATTCAGTCTCTCAGGGCTTCTTCTAGGTCGGCAAACTTGCATAGTGGGCCCTCAGCAGGGGTTCGAGGACGTCCCAGTCCATAGACTTTACTTCTGCCGGATTCGCTAGTGCCTTGGCCATCTTGAATATGGTCGGCCCGCAATGAGTTAGGAATACCGCCCGTTTCTTTCTGGTAGTGGCATCCTTCAAATTGTTGGTCTCCAGAAACATCTGGAANCTTCAAATTGTTAGCCTCCAGAAACATCTGGAAATGATCCATATATGAGTCCCAGTCTTCTTGTGCCGAGTCAAATGGAGCGGGTGGTATGACACCGCCGGACATGGTTCCGCCGTTGGTGCGTTTCAGCCATGTGCTCGGTTATAGTTCTTCGTCGTTCAGTAAGCTCTGAACGTCTCCACATCCCATCCTCGTCGCCAGTGTTAAGTTCTGTGCATGGGCGCTAAGGAGGAGACGAGCTGGTGAACAGTGAACTTCAAACTCTTTATTTACATGTGTAACAGCTCAGCTCTGTGGCCGCAACGGCCCCCTTTATATAGGCAAGCTCTTGAGTATTTAACCAATGAAAACACAGGTGGCGCTAGCTCTGTTAACCAATGGGAGAGGCTCGTTAATAGCCAATCAGATTCTCCTGAACGGACCAATCCGATGTCGCTATTATCGGCCAATCAGAAGTGCAGGGCCAGAACCCTGCACTTTACTTCAAGCTCTTAATAATCTTTATTCAAGTACTTTTATTAATTCACAACAAGAATAAAATTGAAGTCTTACTGCATGTGAACAGGCCCTTGTAGACTGATTATGCTCACTGATTATAGAATGCTGAGTATTTATGAAGTCAGATTAATTGTGTTTACAATATTCTGCCAATTGATTGAGTGCTGAATGTTTGTTGGGAAGGGCAATTAAAAGCTATTTTGCAGCAGAATCTACACATCTACCAGGTGACACAAATCACCAAGTGACAGTGTCTTTGTCGCCAAGTGACACTGACATTTGTTTCTGTTGCTTCTCCTATGTCTTTTACACAGCTCTGCATTCTGTTATTATTAATTTGTTTAGGGTCAGCATAAATGCAGGTGTGCACCAGACGCCAACTAAGTGATACATGTCATAGGTTCTTTTTCAAAGTATTGATAATCAAACTGAGTCAATAAAGATACAAAGCTCTGGAAATGTGAACAGTTGGTTTTTTTTTTTAAATCTCCCTCTAATGTATGGTGTAATGTATTTTAGAAAACAAGGAAATATTTTTTTTAAAAAATATGAATACCTCAATGATTCAGAAATTAATGTTATTATGAAAATTATATTTGTACCATATATTTTATAAGCTCTTCATTTACATTATATCCTTTAAAGTTCAATCTTACAGCATCTTCTATATTCTATATTTCTCATAGATTCTTTTTTATTGCTAACTACTAAATATATATTGTCTTAACCTAGGTACATCTCTATAGTCCTTCTCCAGAGAGCTATAATTCTTTTCCTGAGTTCAATCTGTCTTTTTATATTTTTAGTTTCTGTTTTCTAATTCATTTCTGTCAAAAATCATGACTTTGTCTTTTGTGCTGGTTTGTTCCTAGCTGGGCTTCTTGGCTTTTTTGCCTCTTCCAAATCTCAGCATCTTCTGAGGGAAATGGTTAAAAGAGGTCTTCACTCATACCATGTCTCATGAGGGAAAGAAATTGACAACTCTCTTCCAAATTTTCTCAGTTGCTGCCTTTCTTCTGGTGTCCTGTTCTCATCAAGGCAATCTACCTTTTGCCGTGCCTTTTTGATTTTTTCCACTGAAAATCTATTATTAAAAAACATTTTGTGATTGACCTATGGGGGTGTATATATGGTTAAGGCACCAGGCTAGAAACAAGAGACCATGAGTTCAATTATGCTTCAGATATGAAAGCTGGCAGGGTGATCTGAGGCCAGTCACTCTCTCACAGTCTTAGGAAAGAAGCAATGGTAAACCACTTCTGAAAAAACATGCCAAGAAAACCACAGGGGCTTGTCCAGCCAGAGGCCAGGAATCAACATTTCTAAATTTCTAAATATTGACCAATTTCTTTCACTTCAGGCTGTTAATGGTACTGGATGCATGCAGTGCATTCCTTACTGCATAGAAATGGACAAACATCATTTCCCAAAGAGTCTGTCATGAATGAGTATTTAAAACAAAACCTTTTCACTGTTTTCTTTCAGGTCACAAAAAAGGAAGCTCATATGTTTTAGTTTAATACAGTTCAAAAAAATTATTTTCAAAGGGATAGGACAACTAATGCATGTTTTACATATGGTGGCTGTGGATGTCAGATGGAGCTAATGTAGCTGTTATTTTTCAAGCTGTTTGCAATTAATTTGAGAGAGGTCTTTTCCTTATTTAATTTCATCTGACAAACTAATAAAATCCCCCAGTAAAAGCTTTAAGCCTATCATAAGGTGGGGGACACTTTACTCAGTTTCTGGAGGACAATAAAATTTCACAAAACATCCATGTGAGGTGTTTTTTTTTCTATTAACCTTAAGCACACAAACAAAGTAGGATTGCAGACATAATATGTATTGCTAGCCGTTCTATTGGGTGTAGTATAATTTACTTCTCAGGAAGCAAGCCTAGCCTTCAACTACATAGGGTTGTTAAACTGGCGGCCCATGGGCTGGATGCATCAAGCACAGGCCACACCCACCCCAGCTCCGTGAAGAGAAAAATCGTTGCGGTACATCATATGATGGCAACATGATGTGGTGAGTTTGCCCTCCCCCCCCAAGCTACAAGTCGGTGCCTTTGACTTTGAGATATAACAGATAATTACATTTTTTTAAAAAAACCAGAATAATAAATACTTTACTTTTAAAAAGAATAAACTCGGTGATCTGTTAACTTCCATTATTCAGTTTGAATCAGCCAGATTGTGGCCTGCATAGGATTACCAGGCTTCCAGCAAAAGGAGGAAATATTCTTTTCTTTCTCCTCATGTCCTTCAGTCAGCAGGCATAGCATTAAAATCAGGTATTATCTGGCTCTTTGAGTATCTTTTCCTAAGCAGTTTTCTCCACCCCACAGTGCTTCCCAAATAAGAGCTAATCCCTCAACTGAGTGATTAGCATTCAGTTGAAGCTCAACTGAGACCTTAATTAGTGGTTAGCACCCTCTCTTGCTGCTGCCTGAAACTGACAAGACCTTAACCAGTTACCTCAAGAATGTCAAACTCACGTCACCACATCATCATCATGTGACATATGGGGACTTTTCCCCCCTTCCCTAAGGGGTGGGCATGGCTAGCACAAGATGCATCTGGCCCACGGCCCATGAGTTTGATACCCCCGGGTTACATGCTGAAGGCTTTTGCCTCCTAACCTATTCTAGCACATTCCTGTGATTGAAAAAGAAACCCCAATCTTTCTAATGCTGGAAAAAGTAACTTCATATACACAGTTGCCTAAATACTTTTTTTTTTTTTGCCATGGTTCTTAACTGTTTTTGTTTTGTTTTGTTACAAATGCCAGAAAACTTAAACAGCATGTCCTCCTTTCTTTCTCTTTTCCAATTGTGTGCATCTTGGGATGAATACTTTAGTGGGGAGACCAGTAATCTGTTCCCCCTCTCCATGTATTCATCTGTTACTAGATGAAGTCCAGCATTAAACTATCAAGTAAAGATAAATATTTTTGTTAACTGTGTGTGAAATATTAAAGTGAACTGACTTAAACTGTACTGGATAATTCACACTTGGATGGATATGTGCATCACTTGATTTCCCATCACACAGATGCAGCATATAATTATGCATATGTATTTGTATGTGTGTGTGTGTGTGTGTTCTTATGCCTGATACACACACATGTACACAAATACCGGTATGTGCACAGAGACAGTATTTCTATATAGTCATTTTAGTTAGGGACTTTTAACCTAATGGTATAATTTTCATTTTAATGTGTCAACTGAATGAAGATCAAGAAGCCTGCATCTCTGTTTTTTGTATTGGAGCTTGCTTTTCCTCTTTCTTTTCTGGAGCCAACTGACAGGCAGCCATGGTCCCTTCAGTGAGCACTGTGAGATTACTTTGACCTCGTCCCATCAATCTGCCTCAAATGGATAATGATCTGTAATCACTTTCTTTCAGGGGAGTCAATAAATTTGCCAAGGCCCCATTCTCCTCTGAAGGACTCCTTATGTTCATTCCCATTTGTGCAAGGATACTCTTTTACAGCACTAAATAGCCGCACACATGGCACATTCTGTTCATAGACACCAGGCTGTTGTTCACTGTTGATTTTCCATGGTTCTTGCACTTGAAAAGGGTGGCTAAGCATTACATGCGGGCACTCAGTGGGATGCTGGCCCAAATCATGCCACTTCAAAAGCAGCCACTCGTCTCATCTGTGCTGACCTGCCATTAGGTCACTTTGTATGGGGCTTGTAATTGATGAGTTTAACATGGAGTGCTCCCCCCCCTTTCTTCTTTTCACAGGAAAATAATCAGAATAAGGGTGTGTGTTAGGGTACAGATAAAGACGTTAAACCAGTTACTAGGGGATACTAACCTTCTTCTGTGGCTCAGAGCCAGCATGAACATCAAGGAGGGTAGCAATGGCTAACCTAATTTGCAATGCTTTGAGTATCTTCTGATTAAGTCTTGAAAGACATCTGAGCTTGGCCACTGACTGGACCCAGGAAAGAAAGGAGGAGATGAAAGGGTACCCTTTGGTTCTCATTTGTGTCTTCTGATGTGAATAGGTGAAGAAAAGCAGTGTAAGGATAAAAATAAGAGTTTCAAGGAATTTGTGGAATGGATTAGAATCTGCAAAAGATGGAAATAACATATGAGTTCTGAAAAACAATGTGAGTTCTGATCTTAATTATTTAATAGTATAGTCAACCATCTATCCTCAACATATTAAAGGAAATAAATGTTATCTTAAGTGTAGTCATAATAAACAACGTTCTAATCACTTAACTACAATTATTGTCCAAGTGTGATTAGCCACACAAGGAATATGCACATATAAATTCCTTGTGTGTCTAATCACATTTGGACAATAAAGAATTCATTCATTCATTCATTCATTCATTCATTCATTCATTCATTCATTCATTCATCAAGTAAGCAAGCTCACTGCCCCTTTACTACCAAATTGAAGAGAGGTTTTTGTTGTTGTTGAACAACCAATATTAAAGTAGTGTTGAAATACTGTGGGTAAATCCTGGGATCCTGGTCTTCAGTCTGCATGAAGGAAATAACACACTGTAGCAAAGTTTGCCACACTTTTCATAGGATTTAAGAAGCTAGTGCTGCAATCTCAGAATCCGGGGCTGTAAATAATGAATTATGTCCGAACCATGGATCAGACATGCCACTGAATTTTCCTCTCCCTCCCACTCTTCCCACATATGCACATTCTTATGGGTAGGAGATGGATTAATATTTCTGTTCTCAATACATTTGCCCAAGCCAAGAATTATTGTAATGTAAAGAAGTGGTTTGAACCCTTGATCAGTTCTTAGCAGAAATTCTTTGCCTGACATAGAATGGGCCCATAGTCTGTGCACCATGCAATGTCCAGATTGCTTAAGTGAAAGATGTGCAGTTATATATCCGGACACAATTACATTTATTTTGAAAGAGCTCATACCCTAGTTCATACCTTACTTTGAACACAAGAACACCCATGAAGAATTAATGTATGACTCCATACACACACACACACACACACACACACCTTTATAGTTTTATTACCCCCCCCCAAAATAGTAGAGAGTTGAAAATCATGGCAAACCAAATAAATTTGTCTAATTTCTATGTACTATCTCTGTGTCTGCTCTTCCACCATGTAGAAAGACATTCCCAGGTCATTGTATGAACTGACCCTACATATGTGTTTGCTTCTAGTCAGATCAAAGATCTGAGCTTCCTAGTTCAAGACAACATCTGTCCAAAGAGTTGTCCTCAGCCGACATTCTTTTCCAGGCCCTCAACTCCCCAATGGGTTTTATTTTGCTGTCAGGCAGGCCTCCTTTGACTCAAACCAGAATTGGTTTGTGGTCCATTTCTGGTTAGTGTGTTCTGCCATGACTTTGTTTTCAGTACTGCTAGGATTATGAATTATAAGCATCTCAGAAATAATTTGTTTCAATCTGAAAAATGCTGGAAATGTCATCAGATACCTGGCTCATATTACCATATGTGGTGGACTTGTGAGGACGCTAGAAA
>BHEV01007955.1:0-16905 GCA_004319985.1 Emydocephalus ijimae
TTCCTTTCCTTTCCTTTCCTTTCCTTTCCTTTCCTTTCCTTTCCTTTCCTTTCCTTTCCTTCCTTCCTTCCTTCCTTCCTCTACCCCTCCCTCCCTCCCTTCCTTCTTGCCATGGTGGTGCAGTTGCGAGAATGCAGTATTGAAGGCCAACTCTGCCCACTGTCAGTTCTTACCAGCTCAAGGTTGACTCAACCTTCCATCCTTCCGAGGTCAAGAAAATGAGGTGCCAGACTGTTGGGAGACAATAGGCTGACTCTGTAAGGTGCTTAGAGAGGGCTGGAAAGCACTGTGAAGCAGTATATAAGTCTAAATGCTATGGCTATTCTTTCCTTATTTTCCTCCCTCCCTCCCTCCGTTCCTCCCTCCCTTCCTTTCTGTTAGGTTTGAAGCATGGGCGAGAAAGAATGGAGATGAGCCGATGAAACGGTGAACTTCAACTCTTTATTTACATGGTGTGACAGCTCAAGCTGGACGGCTGCTATAGCCCTCCTTATATAGGCAACCCAATAACTATTTTAACCAATAACAATCCAGGAGCGCTAGCTCCGTTAACCAATGCGAATGCCCCGTTAATGGCCAGTCAGATTCTCCTGAAAAGACCAATCCGATCCTGCCATTAACAGCCAATCAGAAGTGCAAGGCCAGAACCCTGCACTTGACTTCAAGCTCAAGATAACTTTATTTAACATTTATGCATTCGCAACACTTTCCATGGTGGTGCAGTGGCTAGAATGTAGTACTGCCGGCCAAATCTTCCCACTCTATGGAGTTCGATCCTGACCAGATTAAAGAGGGCTGTAAAGCACTGTGAAGTGGTATATAAGTCTAAGTGCTGTTGCTTTCCTTCTCTTATTTTCCTTCCTCCTTCCTCCTTCCTTCCTTCCTTCCTTCTTTCCTTCCTTCCTTCCTTCTTAGCCATGGTGGTGCAGAGGTCTGCCTGTCTCCAGGTTGACTCAGCCTTCCGTCCTTCCGAGGTCAGTAAAATAAGGATATAGATTGTTGGGGGCAATAGGCTGACTCTGTATAGCACTTAGAGAGGGCTGTGAAATGGTATATAAGCCTATTGGTATTCTCAGTCTTCCATGTCAAGGTTGTCCCAGAGATGCTTTTTCAAGAGGCACCTGGACTTCCTTTATTTTTCCTTGATGACTGCCAGGAATATAAATCCTTCCATTCTCCACCATTCAGTCAGAACTGAAGAAACTTCTTGGATGAGAAGCGAAATGTCTTCAAGAGGAAAAAAAAGGAAGTCTAGCTGCTTCTTGAAAAAGCTATTTTGGGATGGCTTTTTTCAGAAGTACAAAAGACAGATCTTTACAGTAGTTGGTGAGAGCTTGGAGAAGATTAATGAGTTGAGCTAGGATGAAAACAAAACAAAACAAAATGACAAGACAACACAAGAAAACCAAACAAAAACAAAAGAAAACTCCCACTCAATTTCATCTTATTTATGTCTAAATGAAATAAAATATTTGATTTCATATTTATTTATTTTTTAAAATTTATCTGCCGCCCATATCGCTATCAAAGCAGGTCTGGGCAGCTCACAAGGGTCATTAAATAAGAAAGTTTTCACTTCATCAATTGATTGAATTCATTCATTTGTTTAATTCCAAATTTCATTAAGTACAGGTAGTCCTTGATTTACAACAGTTTGTTTAGTAGCTGTTCAAAGTGACAATGGCACTGAAAAAGTGACATTTGATCGTTTTTCACACTTGTGACTGTTGCAGCATCCCCATGGTCACATGACCTCATTGATGATCCTCACTCTGTCAAGAACCTTGGATTATTTATATCAAATGACCTACGCGCCAGAGCTCACTGTAACAGCATTGCCAAAAAGGCATTAAGAGTTGTAAATCTAATCTTATGAAGCTTCTCTCCTCTAGAAATATTGAATTGCTAACTAGAGCATACAAAACCTTTGCTAGACCAATACTCGAATACAGCTCATCAGTCTGGAATCTGCACTGTGTATCAGACATTAATACAATTGAGCAAGTCCAGAAGTATTTCACGAGATGAGTACTACACTCTTCTGCTCGCAAGAGAATACCCTACACCACAAGGCTTGAAATTTTGGGCTTGGACAACCTTGAGCTATACCGCCTACAGTTGGACTTAAGTGTAGTACACAAAATTATCTGCTAGAATGTCCTACCAGTCAATGATTACTTCAGCTTCAACCGCAACAATACAAGAGTATACAACAGATACAAACTCAATGTAAACTGGATTGCAGAAAGTACGACTTCAGCAACAGAGTGGTCAATGCCTGGAATGTAATACCTGACTCTGTGGTTACATCCTCTAACTCCCACTCCTTTAACCTCAAACTATCCACTATTGACCTCATCCCATTCCTAAGAGGCCTGTAAGGGGTGTGCATAAGTGCACCATCGTGTCTACCATCCCTGTTCTATTGTCCCCATTTATTCATAGCTATTTCCTGTGTTCTGTATTTATACTTATACCTATTATCTTGTAAGCGATTGACAAATCAAATAAATAAATAAATAAAATGATCCAAATTCAGACGTTTGGCAACTTGGCAATGGTTCATATTTACGATGGTTGCGGGGTCCCAGGGTCACACAATCCCCTTTTGTGACCTTCTGATGAGCAAAGTCAATGGAGAAGACAAATTCGTTTAACAACCGCATTGCTCACTTTGCAAACAGGGGTGATTCGCTTAATAACAGTGACAAGAAAGGTGGGGAAATGGGGCAAAATTCACTTAACAATTGTCTTGCTTAGCAACAGAAATATTGCACTCGATTGTGGTTGTAAGTCAAGGAGCACCTGTATAGTCCATAAGCTTAATGAACTATAACCATGAATTATTGTTTGCCGTATTGGTATGCTCTATTGAATAAAAGATTGCATGCATTTCCAGATATTCCTTGTCATGTTAATTTCTTTAACCTGGTGTCAGCGCCA
The DNA here is from genome assembly GCA_004319985.1 of Emydocephalus ijimae. NCBI lineage: Eukaryota > Metazoa > Chordata > Lepidosauria > Squamata > Elapidae > Emydocephalus > Emydocephalus ijimae. Next base: position 2,944 of record BHEV01007955.1, read on the forward strand.
AGAGATAACAGACAACACATAATCAGAGTTGGAAGGGACCTTGTAGGTCATCTAATCCAACCCCCCACCCAAGTAGGAGACCCTACACCATTTCTGATAAATGGCAGTCCAATCTCTTCTTGAAAGTCTCAAGTGATGGTGCTCCCACAACTTCTGAAGGCAATTTCTGTTCCATCAGTTGATTGTTCTCACTGACTGAAAGTTTCTCCTTATTTCTAGGTTAAATCTCTCCTTGTTCAGTTTCCATCCATTATTCCTTGTCTGGCCTTCAGGCGCTTTAGAAAATAGATTGACCCCCTTCCACTCTGTGGCAGTCCTTCAAATATTGGAAGACCGCTATCCTGTCTCCCCTGGTCCTTCTCTTCTCTTCCCTAGACTAGCCAGGCCCAGTTCCTGCAACTGTTCTTCATATGTTTTAGTCTCCAGTCCCCTCATCATCCTGGTTGCTCTTCTCTGTACTTTTATTAGAGTCTCAACATCTTTTTTATCATGTGGTGACCAAAACTGGATGCAGTACTCTAGGTGTGGTCTTACTAAGGCTTTATAGAATGGTATTAGTACCTCCCTTGATCTTGATTGTATCCCTCTCATAATGCAGCTTAGGATTGCATTAGCTTTTTTGGTGGCGGCTGCACACTGCTGGCTCATATTTAGCTGGTTGTTCACTAAGACTCTAAGATCCCTCTCACAGTTACTCCTATTGAGCCTGGCTTCACCCAGTTTATATGTGTACTTTGGGTTTTTCAAGTGTAGGAGTTTACTTTTCTCTACATTGAATTTCATTTTGTTAGATTCAGCCCAGGGTTCTAGTCTGTCAAGATCCATCTGGATCTTGAGCCTATCTTCTTGGGTGTTAGCTATTCCTGCCAGCTTAGTATCATCTGCAAATTTGGTAAGTTCCCCTTCTATTCCCTCATCCAAGTCGTTATTGAAAATATTGAAGAGTACTGGGCCTAAGACAGAACCTTGTGGCAGCCCACTGCTTACTTCCCTCCATGTAGACTTAGACCCATTAAGGACCACTCATTGAGTTTGGTTTATCAGCCAGCTGCAACAAGAGGGTTGATTGGAAACAACCATAATGTTATCCTTGCTGTTATATCCATCACAGTGTCAAATTTTTTCTCTGTATTTAATACGCATTCAAGGTACAATGATCATTATTATTAGCGTATGGCTTTGTTTCCTTAGCCGGGAGACTACAATGCAATGAAACATTTCTACATTGCAGTGTAGAAATGGTGGAAACGGTAGTGTCATGTTTCCAAGTGATGAAATCCATTTAAAAAGAAAAGAACAAAGTCCATCTTCCAAAACAATTCCTTTTATTTAGGAAAGCATCAAATTGGCAAAGTCCGTTGTAATTCCAGATCTGACACAACCTGGAATTACTCCACATAATATTGAAAGAACGAAATAACCCCCCAAAGTCACATTCTCCAATAGAAGTAATTCAACATTGCCTGCTGTCATAAATCTCCACCTCAAGGGGCCTGAGTACAGTCAGCTTGTGTTCCCATGGGAAGAAGAACCACCTGGCCTAAACAACTCTCTCTATCTCCACTCCTCCCTCTTTAGGAATGTGGCAAGCCCAAAATCCTTCCCCCATGATCGCCAAAGAGAAAGTAAGAAAAATAATATATACTAAGCCTAACTAAAATGGCTACACATATGTCAACTTCGGGCTTGACAGGTAGTAGACTTGAGGAGAAACCCTCCCATACTACCACCTCTGAAGTTTGCAGATGATACAACAGTGATTGGTCTCATTCAAGACAATGACGAATCTGTATATAGATGGGAGGTTGTACAACTTGTCTCGTGGTGTGACTGGAACAATCTGGAACTGAACACACTCAAAACCATAGAAATGGTGATAGACTTTAGAAGAAACCATCCCATACGTATTGTAACCATCTTACAATACTAGACAACAGAGTATCAACAGGAGAGACCTCCAGATTTCTTGGTTCTATCATATCACAAGACCTAAAATGGACACCTAACATCAAAAACATAATCAAAAAAGCAAAACAAAGAATGTTCTTTCTACACCAACTCAGGAAGTTCAAACTGCCCAAGAAGCTGCTGATACAATTCTGCAGAGGAATTATTGAGTCTATCATCTGCACTTCTATAACTGTCTGGTTTGGTTCTGCAACCCAACAGGACAGATATAGACTCCAGAGAGTAATTAGGACTGCAGAAAAAACAATTGCAACCAACCTGCCTTCCATTGAGGATCTGTACACTGCACGACTCAAAAAGAGGGCTGTGAAAATATTTACAGACCCCTCATATCCCAGACATAAACTGTTTCAACTCCTACCCTCAAAACGATGCTTTAGAGCACTGCACACCAGAACAACTAAATACAAGGACAGTTTTTCCCCGAACGCCATCACTCTGCTGAGCAAATAATTCCCCCAACACTGTCCAACTATTTACAAAGTCTGCACTACTATTACTATTAATCTTCTCATCACTCCTTATCACCCATCCCCTCCCACTTGTGACTGCATGGCTTTGTTGCTTGCACCCCTATGGTTTATATTGACTGTTTCCAAGTGTGATTTGGTTGCTTATGGTACCTGTAATGAACGAATAAAACGCTTAAATAAAGTTTATGAAAACCTTAAGAAAATAGCAGGGTTCTAGTCCTGCACTTCTGATTGGCCGAAAATATTGGATTGGTCCGATATTGGATTGGTCCGTTCAGGAGAATCTGATTGGCTGTTAAAGAGCCACTCTCATTGGTAAGGGGGTTAATGCTCCACATTTCTTATTGGCTACTAGATCAGCAGCTTGCCTATAAAAGGGCTGCTGCTGCCCTAGGTTTTTGCTCTGTTCAGAATTATTAATAAAGAGTTGAAGTTCACTGTTCACCGTCTCATCTCCATTCCTTGCGCCCATGCGCAGAACTTAACACTGGCGACGAGGATGGGATACGGAGATGTCAGAGCTGACTGAACACTACAGAGCACCAAACAGAGCATGTGGCTGAAAGCGCATCAATGGCAGAAACCATGTCCGGCGGCACCATACCACCCGCTCCATTCGACCCGGCACAAGAAGACTGGGACTCATACATGGACCGGTTCCAGATGTTTCTGGAGACCAACAACTTAAAGGATGCCACTACTGGAAAAAGCGAGCGGTATTCCTGACTCACTGTGGACCTGCCGTTTTTAAGATGGCTAAGGCACTGACGAAACTGGCTGAGGTGAAATCCATGGACTGGGAGGTCCTCGACCCCTCCTATGGGCCCACTATGCACCTACCGTACCAACGCTTGTCCGAAGACATGTGTTAAGTATTGAGCATGGGTTGGAATAAATGGAGACAGCCTCTGAACAGTGAACTTCAGCTCTTTATTTGCATAGTGACTTCTCAATTTAACAACAGTGAACTCTGCCTTATATAGGCAAACCTTGTAAGCTTTAACCAATAACGAGCTAGGAACGCTAGCTCTTGCAACCAATAAGAACTCTTTGTTAAGGGCCAATCTGATTCCTCAGAACTAGCCAATCCGGTCTGGCCGCCTAACAGCCAATCAGAAGTGCAGGGTCAGAACCCTGCACTTTACCTCAAGCTCACACTTTATTAACTATATTGTATACACAACACCCCTTCCCCCTGGCTTCTTAATTCCGGTGCAGTTATATAGTCCCTTAAATAGGACGGTTGTCTTTTAAGTCTCTTGGATTTTCGTTGGATTGGTTGATTGCAATCCTGTTGAGGTAGATCGTTGTTTGGCAGTGGTTCCGCCTCTTGTTCAGAGTTTACTTCTTCATCATTGCCCACATTTTCCGCAATTCCCTGAGGTGCAAATGTTTCTCCTTCTTGCTCCGTTTCCTGAGTATCACTTAATTCATCGTTCCCTTCAAACGGGTTCCCTGGAACTTCATCTTCTTCCATACCTCCCCCCCCTCGGTTTGGTCATAGGGGAGCTGTTTACTGGCCATTGCAAGTCGTGACCGCAATTGGTCGATATGCCGTTTCCACAATTTATTGTCAAGGCATTGCACCACATAGGATTTNACGAGGTCTCCTACCTGGAAGATGCGACAGCGGCCGCTGGATCCTATTGGTTTTTCCAGTTCGTAAGCAGGGTGCAACCGGTCAAGGTGGGAGCGGAGTCTTCGTCCCATCAGTAGTTCGGCGGGAGCTCTGCCGGTGACGCTATCTGGAGTGATGTGTTGCAAGAAGAGAATTTGATTGACATTGTCGTCAATATTGTCATAGTCTACCTTTTTCAAGGTCTTTTTTACAAATTGGACCATGCGTTCTGCTCGGCCATTGGTCGCAGGGTGCACAGGCGAGGTGAGCGCATGGCGGATGCCGCGGTCAGCGAGGTACTGCTCAAACATTAGTGCAGTAAACTGTGGCCCGTTATCAGACACCAGGACGTCTGGCAATCCGTGGGTTGCAAAGAGTCTGTTTAGAATCTTGATCACCGCCTCGGAGGTCGTAGTCGTCATGTGATGAATTTCCAGCCAATTGGAGTAGGCGTCGACTGTAAGTAGGAAGGTATGGCCTTTGGTTGGCCCCACAAAATCCAGGTGGATTCTGGACCATGGTCCACGTGGCATTTCCCATTCAGTAGGCATGGCGTTTGGTGGGGCTTTGCTGACTTGTTGGCAATTGGGACACGCTTTAACCCACTGCTCGATTTGCCGGTTCATGCCCGGCCACCATGCGTAGCTTCGTGCAAGTGCCTTCATTCGCACGATGCCGGGGTGGCCCTCGTGCAAAATTCGCAGCAGCGTCTTCCGGAGTCATTCTGGGACAACAACTCTATCGCCCCAGATGATACAGCCTTTTTGAGAGAAAAGTCCAGTCTGTCGAGGTTTGAATGGTGCGAAGTCATCTGGTACTTGGTCCAATGGCCATCCACGTTCTACCCAGCCTAGGACTCGGACTAGGGTGTGGTCTCGTTTGGTTTCTCTTGCGATGTCTCGGGCGGTCATGGGCGGCAAGATGAGTGCTTCGATCTGCAACATGGTTGCCATTGGTGCCGGATCGTCGAGAGTCTCTGGAAGTGGTGCTCGGCTCAATGCGTCGGCGTGGGGAATGGCTTTCCCTGGGCAATATTGCAGCCGATAATTATAAGCAGCTAGGAATTCTGACCATCGGGTCATTCTAGGGGAAAATATGTAGGGGGTTGGCTTGTCCCCGGCTATTATCCCCAGCAACAGTTTGTGGTCAGTTACAAGAGTAAAGATCCTCCCATACACGTATTCATGAATTTTTTTCACAGCTGAGACGATTGCGAGGGCTTCTTTATCAATTTGTCCATAGTTTCTCTCTGCTTTTGAAAGAGTCTTTGAAAAGTATGCAACAGGGGCTTCGTTCCCATTAGGCAGTACGTGGCTCAAAATGGTGCCCACGCCGAAAGGCGATGCATCACAGGTTATAACTAACGGCAAAGTCTCATTATACTGCATGAGTACAGAGTCAGATGTGAGCAGTTTTTTAACATTCCGGAACGCTTGTTCTTCCCAGTAACCCAGACCCACAATGCTTTTTTATCCAATAACCGGTGTAACGGTTCAGCAACAGTTGCTTTTTGCGGTAAAAATACATTATAGAAATTGTTGAGGCCAAAGAACGCCTGGAGATCGGCCTTGTTGCATGGCCTTGGAGTGTTTTTGATCACTTTTAATTTACTTTCGGTGGGATGAATGCCCTGGCTATCAATCCGGGACCCTAGAAACTCAACACTGTCAGTATACAATTTGCATTTATTTTTTTTCACCTTAAGTCCGGCCTCTTGGAATTTTTTTAGAACGCATTTTAAATGGTCCTGTAAGAATTTTTTTGTAGGGGCTGCAATTAATACATCATCAAAATCGCATTCGGACCTGGCATGGTTGGCTCCACATGGTTGGCTGCACAGCCAGCGCAAGGGCGTAGGGGCTTCGGACGATGGTCCCGATCGGACCGCAATTGGTGGACCTCTTCTTCGTCGCTGTCTGATGACGAAGAGAGGTCCTCGTGGTGCGTGGTTGCAGGCTTCTCTTCTGAGCTGGAAGAAATGTCGCTGGCCGGTGGCGGTACCGGAGTGCTGGTTCTGCGAAGTTGTGCAGCTGACTTCCTGGTTGCTTCTGCTGCAGTAGCATTGGCGATGGCATCAGCAAGGCTGATGTCGCCTTTCGCCATCAGCTTGCTTTGGACGCCTAGTGCATCTAGTCCCAGAACTATTCGATCTCTCAGTGCCTCTTCTAAATTGGTGAACCCGCAGAGGCCCCCCCAAATTTCAGAGGTCTGCCACGAAATCGGCCACGCTTTCCCCTTTCTGTTGGTTCCTCTGATAAAATTTGTGGCGTCTCACGAGCATAGGCACGGTTGGCGCGTAATGGCCTCTCAGGATGGATTCGAGGTTGTCCCAGCTCACGGCCTTCACTTCTCCAGGTTTGGTGAGCGCTTTAGCCATCTTAAATATGGCTGGGCCGCAATGCGTTAGGAACAACGCCCTTTTCTTTGCTGGCGTGGCGTCCTTTAAGTTGTTCGTCTCAAGAANCTTCTGTTGTTGGCGTCGTCTGTCACGTGCTCGGTGTTGCTTCCTGGCTTCTTCGGTTCAGACGTCTCCACATCCCACCTTCGTCACCAGTGTTAAGTATTGAGCATGGGTTGGAATAAATGGAGACAGCCTCTGAACGGTGAACTTCAGCTCTTTATTTGCATAGTGACTTCTCTATTTAACAACAGTAAACTCTGCCTTATATAGGCAACCCTTGTAAGCTTTAACCACTAGCGAGCTAGGAACGCTAGCTCTTTCAACCAATAGTAAATCTGTTAAGGGCCAATCAGATTCCTCAGAACTAGCCAATCCGCTCTGGCCGCCTAACAGCCAATCAGAAGTGCAGGGCCAGAACCCTGCACTTTACCTCAAGCTCACACTTTATTAACTATATTGCATACACAACAACATGAATTTTACCAGAGAGACCAGCGGAAAGGAGAAAGCATTGCAGATTTCATAATGGATCTCCGGAACCTGGGAGGCCTCTGCGGGTTCGCTGACCTCGAAGAAGCTCTTGGAGACCGAATAGTTCTGGGACTAGATGTGCCACACGTGCAAAGTAAGCTGATAGCGAAAGGCGACATCAGCCTTGCAGATACCATCGCTGACGCTACTGCAGCAGAAGCAACCAGGAAGTCGGCTGCCTGAATGCGCCGCACCAACGCCCCGCTCCGCCAACTCGCCGGCGAAACCTCACCTCACCTTGAGGGACATACAATGGCAACCCACCACGAGGACCTCTAATTGTCATCAGAAAGTGATGAGGAAGAGGTCAACCGGCTCCAGTCTGAATGAGACCATTGCCACCAGCGTAACCAGAGATTGCAGTATCAATGTGCTGGTTGTGGGGCAAACCACCCACGATCAGACTGCAAATTCCTCGACGCGCTCTGCCATGTTTGTGGGAAGAGAGGTCACATCGGAAAGGTCTGTAGAAGCAAGCAAGGATCCAGCCCATTTCAGAGGGGGACCAACTACCGCCAAACCACAGGAAGTCATCCTGTTAATCGGGAACATTTGAACCACCAAAGGAACAACCACTCCTACAGAAATAAACCACTAGCCCATTCAACGAAACGAGAAGAGGCACACCAAACCATTACGATTGGTCACGCCTCATCATTAGACTCAAAGAAGATCTGAGTGAAGGTTGCCATCAAAAACCAGCCCTGTGTGATGGAAGTCGATTTAGGATCGTCCCTCTCGATGGTTTCCTGGAAGACCCTTAAACAATTAATCCCTGCCGTCTGGTGGCAAGACCTCAGAATCCAAAGAATCATACTCAAGGACTATCAGGGAAACCGAATTCCGGTCGTTGGATCCAGCCTAGTCCAGGTCTCATTCAAAAATCGTACTTCATCTTTACCATTGACCATCATCGACCGTGATTGGCCTAGCTTGTTAGGCCTTCAATGGTTCGCTCCACTTGGGATTGAGGTAGCCAGAATTCACCAAACCAACAGCGACGACTGGGAAGAGGCCCTCGTCCAGGAATTCCAGGACGTCTTTGCAGACAAACTAGGTGAGTACAAGGGGACCCCAATATCATTTAACCTTAACCCTGAAGTAGCCCCCATCCGCCTTAAGCCTCGTCGAGTACCTTTTGCCCTTAAACCAAAGATTGATGAGCAGCTTGATAAATTAATAGCCCAGGGTGTTTTAGAACCAACCGACCACGCTCCTTGGGAAACCCCAATCGTAACACCCATCAAACCGGATGGATCGTTAAGGATTTGTGGGGACTACCGTGCCACCCTGAATCACACCCTTCAACAGAACGCTTACCTGGTGCCGGTGGTACAACACCTCCTCCATTCCCTGGGGGGCGGGAAAGTCTTCGCCAAATTGGATTTAGCACAGGCGTACCAACAACTGCCTGTTGATGAAAAAACAGCAGAGGCACAAACGATCGTTACGCACCAAGGTGCTTTTAAGTGCAACCGACTCCAATTCAGAGTTAGTGTAGCCCCAGGGATTTTTCAGAGCTTGATGAAGAGACTGTTACAGGGAATAAAAGGGGTCGTACCATACTTTGATGACGTTTTAATTGCTGCCCCGACTAGAGAAATACTAAAGGAGCGTCTTAGACTGGTTCTCCAGAAATTTAAAGACTCCAGCCTGAAGGTTAAAAAAAATAAATGTCAACTGTGTTCAGATAAAGTAGAGTTCCTGGGGTATTTAATCGATAAACCAGGCATTCACCCCACTAATAGCAAACTAAGGGCAATCAGGAATGCCCCAAGACCCAGAAATAAGACTGATCTCAAAGCTTTCCTGGGGCTTATTAATTTTTACAACATCCTCCTGCCCCACAAAGCAACCGTAGCCGAGCCCCTACATCGGCTTCTCGACAAAAAAGCAACCTGGGTCTGGGGGCTCCGAGAGGAGCACGCGTTCCGACAAGTGAGAAACCTATAAACTTCAGATACTGTTTTAATGCAGTATAACGAGACTGCCTTTAACAATCACATGTGACGTGTCACCCTTTGGAGTAGGAGCCATTTTGAGCCATGTGTTACCAAATGGTAGTGAAGCCCCTATTGCCTATCTTTCAAGGACTTTATCAAAGGCTGAACGTAACTATAATCAAATCGATAAAGTGGCTCTTGCTGTTGTATCTGCTGTAAAACGGTTTCATGAATATGTATATGGACGAGTTTTTACTCTTGTTACCGACCACAAACCTTTGCTGGGGATTATAGCGGGAGACAAGCCAACCCCCTATATATTATCACCTAGAATGACTCGCTGGTCGGAGTTTTTGGCTGTGTACAATTATAAGCTGCAACACCGCCCAGGGAAACCCATTCCCCACGCTGACACGCTGAGCCATGCACCACTTCCGGAAACCGTCGACGATCCAGCTCCAACCCTTACAACACTCCAGATTGAAACGCTACTTTCACCACTGCTAACAGCTGGAGATATCGCGATCAAAACAAAACACGATCCTATCTTAATGCGAGTTCTTAGCTGGGTCGAACAAGGATGGCCAGTAGATCAAACCCCTGATGACTTCATCCCTTTCAAGAACCGGCAAACAGAACTTTTTTCACAAAAGGGCTGCATCCTATGGGGGGATAGAGTCATCGTCCCAGAGCGGTTACAACGAGCAGTCTTAAAGACACTGCATGAGGGCTACCCCGGCATCGTGCGTATGAAAGCGCCCGCACGAAGCTACGCATGGTGGCCGGGCATCGACAAACAGATCAAAGCCTGGGTAAAGACTTGTTATAAGTGCCAGGAAGTTAGCAATGCCCCAACGAAAGCAACTCCGACAGAATGGGAAACACCCTGGGGACCGTGGTCCCGCATTCATATTGACTTTGCGGGACCTACTAAGAGACACACGTTCCTCCTAACAGTGGATGCCTATTCAAACTGGCTCGAGATCCACGAAATGAAGAGTACCACAACCGAGTCCATCATCTGGAAGTTGAACAGATTATTCATGACGCATGGACTGCCGGACGTTCTGGTATCCAACAATGGACCCCAGTTTACCGCGCTCCCTTTTGAACAATACTTAGCGGACCGGGGTATTCGCCATGCACTAACTTCGCCAGCGCACCCTGCGGCTAACGGAAGAGCTGAGCGCATGGTACAGTTTGTAAAAAAAAACCCTCTACAAAATGGACTATGGGGACATTGAAGATAAGATAAACAGAATACTCCTTCTTCAACACATCACTCCGCACAACGTCACCAACAAGACTCCAGCTGAATTATTGATGGGACGCAAACTCCACTCCCACCTCGACCAGCTTCACCTCTCTTACGAGCCAGAGAAACCCTGTGGATCTAGTGGAAAATGCCGCGAGTTCAAGATAGGCGACTTAGTTTTCGCCAGAAACCTTTCTGGCGAACCGTTGTGGGTCGAGGCAACTGTAATTCAAGCCACTGGACCCAGGTCATACCGTGTAAAAAGCTGCAACGGAAAAATATGGAAACACCATGTAGATCAGCTTCGCTCTTGGCTACAACCTAGTTTCTGCAACTCTGGTAATTCCCAAACTGAGGGGGGAGGGGATGTCGAAGAAACCAAATTCGAGATGGCAGAAAGCACGAACGAAAGAAGTCAGCAATTGGGCGAAACGATTGAAGAAGGATCAGGAAAGGGCGTGTCCTCGCCACAGAGGAACACCTCAACAGAGGCAAGCCCGCAAAGGCCAGAGGACAACGATGATAGCATTAGCGGCACCGAGTCGTCCAATGAGGATGCGGAACCACCGGCACCCGACTTGCCCGAAAACTTCCCACCAAAACAAGGTTACAGACAAGAACCGGTGGGACAGCATAAATCCAATAGACAGTCAAAACAACCTTCATACCTCAGAGATTATGTCACCGCACCCCCTAAATGGAACCTGGGGGGAAGGGGTGTTATAAACTGATAAAACGCTTAAATAAAGTTTATCAAAACCTTTAGAAAATAGCAGGGTTCTAGTCCTGCACTTCTGATTGGCCGAAAATAGCGATATCGGATTGGTCCGTTCAGGAGAATTTGATTGGCTGTTAACGAGCCACTCTCATTGGTTAAGGGGGTTAACGCTCCATGTTTCTTATTGGTTACTAGATCAGCAGCTTGCCTATAAAAGGGCTGCTGCTGCCCTTGGTTTTTGCTCTGTCAGAATGATTAATAAAGAGTTGAAGTTCACTGTTCACTGTCTCGTCTCCATTCCTTGCGCCCATGCGCAGAACTTAACAGCACCCTATGACTATTGTTAACTGTTGTACCTGATGATTCTTGACTCTTGACGAATTTATCTTTTCTTATTATGTACATTGAGAGCATTTGCACCAAGACAAATTCCTTGTGTGTCCAATCCCACTTGGCCAATAAAGAATTCTAATTCTATTCTATGCAATTGCAGAGTAGGAGTTTGACTTCAGGTTTATCAGCTCTAGCAGGGGGCATACATGCTTGTGTGCTTCCTATGGGGCAACAGAAAGACAAACAACTTTTCCTGCAGCAGCATCCAAAGCCCTCCTCCTTCCCCAAACCTGCCTTGCAAATGGGCGATGCGAGTGGGAAAGTTCAGAGTCATCAGGAACCTGTGTGCCTGCAGAGAGCACCAGGTCATCTCCTCACCAAAGTGGTATCTCTTTTATCAACTCACAGAGAACATGCTTTTGAACTGTTAGGTGGTGTGATGCCTCCCTTGGATGAGTCCCCTTATTCTTCCTCAGAGATTAGCACATTCCTGGCACTTCAGGAGTGGAGTTGATTAATGGCTCTGAACAGCTGGCCAAAAGAGATTTGGAGAAGGCTTCAGCCGGGGAAAGCTTACAGGGGCAAAAGGCCAGTGAAGAGGAGGAGGAGCTCCTTCTGCACCTGATCCGAGAGCACTCAGGGCAGAGACAAGATAGGAGCAATGGAATTCAGGCAAATTACTCAGTTGGGAGGAGTGGCCCATTCATCTTCATGGGCTGCACTGGAAAGCTGGCTATTTATTACAGCAGGCAGAGGGAAGCGTTGCTGGGAATAACATGTAGGTTTTCTACCTGTGTGTTTGGTCACTGTGCTTCCTGCTTCATTGTGTTTGGAATTGTGCCTTGGAGACTCTGAACGTTTCTTCCAAGTGAGCTCCCACGCGTGTATTTAAGTTTTGTCTGGTGGATTTAAGTTTGTTTCTTTGGGCAACTTTCAATTGTTTTATGGACTATTGGCCCATTGCTTTGTGGACTAATCTTGGTCTGCTTGTGGTTGGACTAATTTGGAACAGTTCTGAGGCTTGGTGAAGAGAATTGCTGGGGAATAAACTCACTAAACCTCAATTTGTGTGTGAGTGAGTGGGGCAGCACAGGTCGACAGAAGCTGATGGGAACTCAACCAGACAGGCAGTGCTAGGACTCAATCCGCCGGAGCAAAGACCATCTCCAGTGTCATTAAGGCACTGAGCCACCACTCTTCTTGGCACAATGGTATCACCACCTGACAATGCGTGTCCTCTTAGCAATCACATCTCTGCAGGTTTATTTCATCCATTAGGATGCAATGGGTAGCGTAATGACCTGCATTCGTTCTTAATAAGTTATACAATATTGTGAAGGACATGAAATATTTAACACCAATAAGCAGGGTGATCATAACTTTGAAACATAATGAGAAAAGTAAATTAAAGGATTGGAATTTAAATCAAACATAAATAGTTTATGCAGTTTCTATTTACCATATTGAGAGAACAATGCATTAAAAAAACAAAAAACCAAGGCCAGTGTAATTGAAAGTTTCCTACAGTGAGAAGCAGTAGTGTTCCTTCTCTCTGTCTCTCTGTCTCTCTGTGTGTGTGTGTGTGTGTCTGTGTCTGTGTCTGTCTGTCTATTTCTCTCTCTCTCTCTCTTTTGGTGAATTCACTCTTAATATAAGCATTTTCTGCATGCCTGTCTACTCAGGACCAGTAAAAAAAATCAACTGTTTCATTCCTGTTCCAGTTTTGAAAGTCTGATTAATACAATACTTACTGTCTTGATCAGAGGTCTTAAAAAACTTAGTAACTTTAATACTTGTGGATTTCAACTCCCAGAATTCCACACTGGCTGGAGAATTCGGGGAGTTGAAGTCTCAAAGTCTTAAAGTGGCCAATTTTGGAAATCCCTGGTCTTGATGAAGACATGTATAGCAACACATATTATTATTATTATTTTAAAAAAAGAGTAATCCATTGTCTTCCATTATTGTCATATTATTATACTAAGCCAACTTCTCCCATTCTTCAAGTAAATTTCAAAAAATATGAAAAATAATTTCACTGCAGCATCCATTTGCTGCAATTTTAGTGTAGTTTTTTTTTTCCTTATGGAGATATGCACACACATGTGCTATGAGAATTTCATTTCCAATGTTATTTCTTTGCTAGACTTATGTCCCATATTTTCTCTATGACAGGGGTCTTTATGTAATGTTTCATGTTGTCATGTTTTCTTTATGTCAGGAGTCTCCAAGACTCTACAAAGTTCGTAACTTTAAGACTGGTGGACTTCCAGAATTCCTGAGCCATCCATAAGAGCTGAAGTCCAAAAGTTGCTAAGTTTGGTGTTGGAATTCATTGTTGGGATGTATTTCTCTGCAACAACTACAGTAGTATTCAGCCAATAGATAGCAGTTGTGAGATTGTGGCTAAGAAAAACCACCAGGATTCAAAGTTGATCCAAGGAAAAAGACTTTATTGGAATAAAGCATCTGCAGATGGGTTCTCCCCTTTTTGGCAGTTGAGGAGAGAACGAACGGCAAAGCTTAAAGGCTCTACTATTATACCTAAAAATTGACACCCCCCCCCCGGCATACAAATGGCTTGATTTACAATTTGTTTTTTCAGGATACAAGTTACATTTTATTACCTTATACCATCGATGCTTTCTTAGCAGATAACATACATAACCGGTATCTGGCATTTCAAAGGCATTCTTAAAAAGTGTGATAATTCCCAGTGTTT
>BHEV01007956.1:257-25948 GCA_004319985.1 Emydocephalus ijimae
AGTCTTTCTTTGGGATTCCAGGCAATCTCCTCCTTTTTCAGCTTCTGCTCCAATTTTTTTTCCTCTCCCTTCCCACTTACAACATCAAATTTTTTTTTTAAATGATCAGAAATCCATACCTCCAATAAGGGTTTTCCGATTTCTTAAATTATTAAGTCCAATGTCCAAAGAGTCTTTTGTCCCTTGGCTTCAACTTTCAAAATAATTCACCTTCAGTGCCCAAATAAATTTCAAATCTTCATCTGCTGTTTCTATGGGGTGGGAGAGTGAAGAAAAAAAAATGTTTCCCTTTAACAGCTTTCCGTCTTCTTAGGGATACAATGTATCCTCCAGCAATTCAGACAGTTCTGTTCAGAGAGTTTAAAAGATGTTGATTGACCCGGCTCAGCCAGCACTTTCACTTTTCTTGCTTCCTCCAGCACAATCTTACCCGGTTGCAGGCTTCTTCGTGGCGGCCATTACTGACCGCCGCTCCACCAACTCAGGAAAAAGGGGTTTTTCCAGACAAGGAGGGGGTCTGCGACACCCCCAAGCCCCTGTCCGGCTCCCCTCTCTTTTTGGCTGCCTCTACAGGGCAGCCATATCCCCCTGACCCATTTGGATCGGGGGCACCTCGGCGGCAAGCGCAGTAGGAATCGTGAACAGTCGCGAATTCCTGCTGAAGTTTGTGTTTGTAGTGCAGAATGCATACCTTCTGCTTATGTAAATGCTACATTAGTCTTCACACCGAATCTTAAGCATCAAACTTTTAAAATAGCAATAGCACACAGACTTATATACTGCTTTACAGCACTTTATAGCCCTCTCTAAGTGGTTTACAGAGTCAGCCTCTTGCCCCCAACAATTTGGGTCTTCATTTTACCAACCTCAGAAGGATGGAAGGCTAAATCAACCTTGAGCCTGGTGAGATTTGAACTGCCAAATTTCAGGCAGCTGAGAGGGAGGAGAAGGACTGCAATCTAACCACCGTGCCACCGTGGCTCAAAATTCCAAAATTTGTCATTGTTTTGTGGGTGTTTAACAACAAAAAAAAATCCAATTAAAATTCTGTTTATAAGTTTAACAAATGAAAAACCAAGTGGAAAAGGGATGTCCTCAGAGTAGGTAAACTTGGGAGTTTTTAGTTTTATTCTTTTTAAGTTCCTGGACAGCTTAAAGTACAAACGGATATCCTTTTAGCTGGTGGGAAATGTAAAAGGTTGCCATTTAGAGTGGGACTTAAAAGATATAAAAAATATCTTTAGTCTTCTCTGTATATATATTTTAAATAAACTTTATTAAATTTCAATAGGATAAAGTATCACTAAGAAAAATAAGAATTAGAAAAAGAAAAACTCAGAAAAAGAGCAAAATTAGGGGGGAAACAGAATAAGAGTAACTTCCACATTTTGTGGTAAAGACAGAAATATAACATTAACTTCTTACACTAAAATAAACAGTACAGATTATTTCTATAATCATAAATATATGTAATCATCAAATCCTCAAATTACAGCCTTTCTTTCTCTCTCTCTCTCTCTCTCTCTCTCTTTCTTTTCTTTCTTTCTTTCTATGTGTACATAAGTCTCATATCTATTGAAAAATAAATCCCATATTTTCTTTCAGTTTGGCTATCCACCAATCCCCCCCCCTAAAAAAAACACTTATGTTTCAATTGTATTGGTAGTCCTCGGCTTACAACAGTTCATTTAGTGACCATTCAAAGTTACAATAGAATGTTACAATGAAAAAAGTGACTTATGACCATTTTTTTTCAGAACTATTAGCTTTTCAGCATCCCCACAATCATGTGATTAAAATTCAGAGGCTAGGCAACAGGTTCATACTTATGACCCGTTGCTGTTTCCCAGTGTCACATGATCACTATTTGTGACTTTCTGACAACCAAAGGCATTGGGGTAGCCAGATACACTTAACCACAGAGTATCAACTGAGGTGATTCACCTAAAAACTGTGACAAGAAATGTTCTAAAACAGGGCAAAATACACTTTAAAAATATCTCACTTCACAATAGAACTTTTGGGATCAGTTGTGGCCATGAATCAAGGGCTACTTGTACAGCCTTTTCTACATCCGAAGATATTTATTTTACCTGTCAAATCCAAAGCCCAAAAATAAACATAATAATAATAATAATAAAGAGCTTGATCAGCTCTCATCAAATTTGCACACTATGCTAAATTTGGTTAATCTTAACTTTGATTACCTTTGGGTAAAACCAGGCTTATTATTTAATAATGCAGCGCATTGTACAAGGCAACCTCTGTCAAAATGACTTAATTTAGTAACCAAATTAAGGATTCTGAATGAAGACAGTCCATCATTTTATATTTGTTTAAATCATTTTAAAATGACTACACAATATTTGTTTCCTGGACATATCTCTTCTGGAGATAAGATGTCACTCTGTTTTCTTTAGGTAATTTTGGTTTGAAGTCAGCATTCAAAGGGAACTGTAGCATATGCTAAAAATAGTCCAAGTCGAATTGACTGAGAACTAAAAAGCTTGGTTTATTCTTATTTTTAATCGTCCAACTTGCCTTTTGCCATCCATGGTAATCTTATCATTAATTCCATATTTTAACCCTTATGATTTCCTATTCCTTTGTGTCTTACTAGTTATTGCAAAGTTCATTACTTTGCTTATCCTCCCTCACCTGCCGCTGTTTTGCTTCTATTTTACCTAGCAGGGTTTTTTTTTCAAATGCACCATTGTCCCTTGACTTTTCAAGGCTTTTCAAGTTATCAGGCAAGCCAGTGTCTTAATGATGCAGCTCGAAATAGACTGACCTTGCCAATCTCCTTTCTTGTCTTGGATAATGTATGACACCATTTGACCTTCATTCACTGTTCATCTTTGAAAATCTCAGTGGGAGGGCTGTCTGGGACTCATTTAGCATCTACCCCTCAATTTCTTTCCCTTTTTCTTGTCATTTTCACATCCAGATATGTTGTATGAACCATGACAATAGAATGCTTTGTGTATATTCTTGAATTGCATGTAATGGATAGCACACTGGCAGATTTCAAAGCAATCTGCAGATATATCTCATATTGCTATTGAGGGTGAAATTCCAAAGCTGCATTCTGATGAGCCAGGGATGCTATCAAATCTGCAGCAGGTGTTCTGCTATAGAAGTATGAAAAGTCTTCAACATTAAATTACTTCATATTGATACAGGGTTTTCTGCTGGTATTTATTTATTTTTTCAAACCTTGACCAGTTCTCTTTTGGATAACTTTTACATCCAGCATCAAGACTTCTCCAACTATCATATCATTCAGACCTGTGTAACCAGGGGTGGGATCCGACAGGGTTAACTACCAGTTCAGTCATTTTTGAGGTTTGGTGATTTGCGATGTACTTCCCTGCACACTGCTGGCTTGTGCCTTTAAATCGACATCAGCATGCTGCGTGCAAAGAAGCAGCCTTTCAAAAAGCCCTTTTTTCCCTCCTTTTTTAACTGCAGCTGTGCCTTGCACGGCAGCTGAAGTTGAAAAAATCAGGAAATAAAGGTCAGGTAAGAGCCCGGGTGGGCAAAAACATCAGCAGACATAGAACCGGTTCTATGTCTGCTGCTCTTCAGAGCTAACAGTTCTAAGAGGTGGACAGAACTGGTAGAAACCCACCCCTGTGTGTAACCTGTGACTATTTTGGTGAAATTGTAATCAGTCAACTATAAATGGTTGCACTTTTGAAATGTAAAATGTATATTGTTCTGTTTAGGTCTTCTGATAGGACATCTATAAAGACATCACCCTAAAGATAAAAACAGCAATAATACATTTCCTAACTATTAAAAAAATCAAGAAAGAATCTTCAAAACATAAGAACAATTGATTCTCCTTTGCATTTTAAAAGAAACAACTGGGGTTTTTTGTGGCATGTTATAATATAGTAAATAATTAAAAGTTTGGGTTAAGTCTCCACAATCAAAAACAGGTGTCCTATCATGCAAAAGGCTCTGTGCATGATAGATAGATAAAGAAAACCTCAAACGTTGTTGTTCTTTCCAGCAGCTAAGAGATAAATCTGAGAGGAAACCTAACAATAGTTTATCAAATGAAATAGCAAGAGAGTTCTGGATAGCACAGATTCCAGGAAAAAGAGTACAAATGAGATCTAGATCCTAGTAGATTGTCCCAAGGAATAAGGCAATGGTTCTAGCTAGAGATCTCAAATCAGAACTGCAGAAGAGAACTAAATATTTGCAAATAGATATAGAAATAAAAATCGAATCCTTTTCTGTTCTCTACTGGCCAATCTGAAAGCTGTAAAGGCTATTACAGCAGCTGAAAAGGCTATTACAGCAACATTGTGATTACATTATACCAAGCATTGGGTTACCTTTAAATGTGTTTGATTTCAGACATTGCACTCAAATTCCTTTACATAGGTAAGATGCATCCACTCCACTGAGAATACATCATTACTGAGGAACAATATTGGCTCACAGCTTTGTAGTTAACTATCATTCTTGATTTAAGAGCAGTGCTCAGAATCTAGAGTTTTAAGGATCCACTTCCATGCACAAATTCTCTGCCAGTTGTGTTATTTGAGATGCTGGTACCAATGGACCTTGAAACTCTTTCCAAGGTTATTTGGCTTTAACCAAATCTTGGCTGAGGGGAAAAAAAAGGATATTTGCTAAAATGTATCCAACTGTCTACATGCTCAGTTCTGAATCTATGACTTTGTAAACACATCTCTTTTTTTTTCATTCTGGTGTTCTGAATTATGTTGTTTGATCAGAAATCAGGATATTGAGAGTTGTATCAATTCCTTCATTAAGCCTGTTAATGAAGGTAGATATAGAAGCCAGCTAGACATTGATAAAAATGTCAGATAAATCCATCGCCAATCTTTTTTTTCCAAGCAGACTGCTGTGATCTACGGGAGTGGAATCTGTTCTGAAAGCAATAAATAGGCAAGTGTCTATCTCAAACTATTTCTTAGCTCAGACGACATGGTGTGCAAACTATCCATTAAAATAGATTCCATAGAAACCATAATCCAGGACTATTAAGATAAGCTATCCATTCAGAAATGTACAGGTCTGCCCAACACCTCAATGGCTATGAGTGGCAGGCAGTAAAAACAATAATAGCAGACAATTAAACAAACCTAAAAAAAAATTGTTGCAAAATAAAAATTCCTGCCATTCCATGATTATTACAAGTGATTAGAACTCCAGAGAAGTCTTCCTGAGTTTTGTGTTCTGAAATGTAGACTTTCTTTGTTTCATCTTCAGTCAAAGCATTCAACTTCAGCTCTGTGGGTCTTGCAACTGAATTTAAAATTTTCCTTTCTTGGCCTTGTCCCTAGATAATCTTTCAATAAGATACCATGTTCAAGTAAAAATAATGTCTTCCCATATCAGCATCATTTGTTCCTATGGCAACCAGCAGATGATAAAAGATGAAAAATCAGAATTATGAATGGGGGTGTACCTAATTATCAAGCCAGTTAAAGGAACCGTGTCAACCTGTGCAGAATTCCAGAATTATGTTAACAAGCATTGCTTTTTAAAATCTCAAGGGCACAACCTTCAAAGATTTTTTTTTCAAAAAGCATAAGGCTATAATTACACTCCTACTCACACTATGATTGATTAGGATTTTTTTTTAATTCCCTAGAGTGCCTTTGCCTATAAAGATTTTCACGGATAGAACTTTTCCTGTGTAATTTTAAAATAAGCACTTGTTTAATAATAATTTATTCAGCAAATATAAAGAGCCAAATCCTGTCAACTCTACTTATTTTGTATATGTTCTTGCTGAAAATTAGCCCATATTAATGGAATCAGGTCCTTTTCAGCATTCACACTGGGGCATGAAACTTTCTGATGAATAATTATTGGGCCAAATAATAATAGCTGTTGGCAATTCCTTCCCATACAATAATCACAATTATTAAAAGAATTACAAATGTAGCTGATTCACAATGCTAACAAAGGAATGAGAAATGTAATTCTCAATAGGATAATTGAAGAATTGTAAGGTTATTTTTGTTCCCTTTGGTTTGAAATCATACAACTGAATAATGCCAACTTTAGGGAATTTTTTTCCTTTTCCTTAGCATACTCTGTAACTGTGCCTAATTATTCAAGGACAGAATCAAACTACAATTACACTGGAAACAGGTCTGCCCCACTCCTCAAGCAAAAAGGCTCCCTGAGCAGCTTATGTAGGATAAGTAATAAATATAAGAATTGCTGCCTACAGGCTTATCTGAAACCTCAACACAAAAGAAGGAGGGAAGGAGGGAGAACAGCGGGAAGAAAGGACTGGGAAAAAGAAGAGGAAACCCAGCCAACTTTTATTAATGGTCTGCTAGCTCACTTGAAGGTTTCAGAAGACTTAATTAGAGAATCAGGTGAGACAAATTGTCAGGACACATCCAAAGTATATCCATGACCATGTTAAGCAGTGGCTATTCATGCAAACTCTTGATGCTTCATTCAGTTGAAAATGGCTACACTGTCATCTCAGATCATTTTCCTCCATGCATACCGAGGCCAATAATGGAAAGTGTGGGATTTCAGCAGATGTTCTCAGTACTCTCCAAAATCTGACTTTGCCAACCTGTTGAGAGAGAGGTGGTGGATAAAATAACAAAACTGAATAGAAAACTTTTTCATTCTTTAGACTTTAAAAAAAAAAGTTCAAGCAGAGATGTTTATTGATTTAACTCTTTCTAATGCTATAATTTGATAAAATATAAAAAATTCCCTTGATGCAAGCTTACTACATATAGTTTTCTTGGCAGGAGTGTTTGTCACAACCTTTTTCTAAGAAGATATTTTGATGGTTTATCACACAGAGAATCAGATGTTTAGAGTGGATTTTGTCCATCTCTTGAGTCCTTCCCAAAGACCTGGTGTTGTGAATTAATAAAAGTGCTTGAATAAAGTTTGTTGAAACCTTAAAGCAAAGTACAGGGTTCTGGCCCTGCACTTCTGATTGGCTGATAAGAGCGATATCGGATTGGTCCGTTCAGGAGAATCTGATTGGCTATTAATGAGCCCTTCTCATTGGTTAAAAAGAGCAAACATTCCTGTGTTTTCATTGGGTAAATACCCAAGAGCTTGCCTATATAAAGGGGGCTGTTGAGGCCGTTCAGAGAGCTGTTGCACCATGTTAAATAAAGAGTTGAATTTCACTGTTCATCGACTCGTCTCCGCTTCTTGCGCCACGCACAGAACATAACACCTGGTATAGGCAGACATTGCTTTATAATATTAAATATATCCAGTGGTACAATTCAATTTTTTTTACTAATGGTTCTGTAGGCATTGTGTGGCTTGGTGGGTGTGGCTTGGGTATGACAGGGCAAGGATACTGTAAAATCTCCATTCCCACCCAACTCCAAGGGAAGGATACTGCAAAATCCCCATTCCCTCCTCACTCCACTAGCCTGCTTTCCAGCTCTGTTCTCTTATGCAGGGCAACAAAAGAAGCCCCAGCCAATCCACTGGGACCCAGGAGGCAGAGAATAGATGGGGCGGGGCCAGTCAGAAGTGGTATTTGCCGGTTCTCCAAACTGCTCAAAATTTCTGCTACCAGTTCTCCAGAACTGGTCAGAACCTGCTGAATACGACATCTGAATATATCATTACCAGATGTAAGCTCTTACAAGTAAAGCTGCATTTTGTAATTCACTGCTTATGATTTTTGACAATATTGATAGTGGTCAAATGGTCCTCCAGATGTTTTGGAATTGCACCCAATGTGTCTACTACTAGTGATAGCACCTTTGCTTTCTTTTGCTACCATTATTCTACTTCTATTTTTCTAGAATATTCTATCTAATATTTCTTATATTTTGTGTTTTTTTCTCTCTCCAGTTGTTTCTCTTCTCTCTCTCCAAGTTCTGCTATGTACACTATCCAGAGATTTTATCTTTCTTATCAAAAATTGTCAAATCTGGGGTGTTGTGTGGTAGATGCTTGTCTGTTTGAATTCCAAAATTTCAGAGCACTTTAGCTTTTTCATTTTCTATTACTTTATCTAGTTTGTGGCCCCACCAGTTCTTCCTTGCAGTCTAGGATATTTCCTGCAAATGTTCCAATGCACCAATGTTGCTACTTTGTCATGCCATTGATGTTGATGATATATGTAAGTAATCTAAGACTGGTGGAAGCTTAATAATTCTAATCAATAAGTCCTAATAAAGGATCTGGGAATTATTAAGGTAGTGTTTATGAAAACATGCAGTTCCAAGCAGGGAGGGTTGGTTTTTTTTTTTTTTTTGTAAACTTAGGGTGTTCAAGTCTGATAAATTCAATATGTTCAGACATTGAAAGAGTCTTTAGAACCTAGGATGTCATAATGTATCAGTGTAGCATATGTGCTGATCATTCTTGAAAATCTTTTTATGAGGTGGGAATCCTTTTAGACATTGATTGTCACAAGTAAATTAAATTGTAAAAGATAATGGCAAAAGTTTCTCTGTCAGTCATGGCCTACTCTAGAGGTACTCATCTGTATTTCTTGACCGAGGGAGCCAATGTTGTCCAAAGACAATTTCTGTGGTCATGTGGCCATAATGGCTATACACCAAAGGCTCATGGAACACTATGAGGCTGCTAGGTGAGCAGTTCGAAAGCAAGCAAATACATTTTACACACTTAATTAAATTGTGGCAAGGGTAAACGATGTCTCATATACTGGAGAACCATGACAAGACTTAGATTCTTTGGGGGGAGAAAAACTATACATTTTTCAGGCCTGGAGTTTTACCAAAGGAGTAACAAAAGTGAGAAATGCAGCAATTGGAAGTTAAGCCCCCCCCCCCCCCNTTGATGTCATTTCAAAAGTTACATTCCCACCCTTAAATAGCAGCACAAGTATAAAAGAATAAGACATAAAAGAACGATGATTAATGCAGGGCAACACCACTAATATCTTCTAAAAGCCAACTGAAACTGCCTGAAATGATGGCCTTTGAAAATAAATTGCACTCCAATCACCCAGCTGCAGAGGCTTTTAGTAAAACATTGCCAGGCTGATATGTGGGTTGATGGTGTTTCCATTGGCCATAGTTTGCAAGCCTATTAATTTCCCAGCCAAAGCTGCACAGCCATTCATCTTCTGAAAAGCAATTCTATGGATTTATGAAAGTATAATAAGAGAATAACACTAATGTTTTATGCCAAGAAGAAAAGAGTGTTCATTCCCATATAAGCTGCAATGTAAAACAGAGGTCAAATGGATATGCATACCACCGTGAGGTGAGATTTTTAGTTCCTGGTTTTCTATTCAGGTCTAAATCCAGATTTGCTGGCTGAGAAAATAGATGGTAATGCAATGCGATTGGAAAAAACAGTTTGGTAACATCTTTGCAGATGCCAATAGTAAAGCTAGAGATGCCAAGAAACATTTCAATAGAAGTGCTTCAGATCTCATACCATTATACGATTTGTCTGGTATTCATTAGAGGGGGAATTTTTTTTCATGCTTCTGAATGGCCCTGAACTAAAGATGCTGCTATTTCAATGAACTTATTCATCAGTATTCTTGTGATTCTTAAGGCAGTGACATCTTTTGCACTAGGTCACACAGAAATCCCCAAAAGGCAGCCTGCTGTAATGAATACCAGATTGATGTTCTGCTCATAATGTTCTCTGTCAATCATGACCTACTCTAGAGGGTATGGTACTCATCTCTATTTCTTGGCTGAGGGAGCCAGTGTTGTCCGAAGAGAATTTCTGTGGTCATATGGCCATAATGGCTATATGCCATTATGTCCTTCCAAATAATTTCCAGAGTTCTAGTGGATGAAAAAAGAAGAATACCTGCTTACCTATACAAGAATACCCGCTTATCTATTATAAGAATACCTGCTTACCTATGTTTTTACATCATTTTTCTTTTTTTCCTTCTCCAGTAATGATCACTGCATCAGACAAAATATACTAGGGAATGATGGGAAAATGTTGAAGACAACTTCATGGCACAAGACCAGTTTTGCACCTCCTAAAAGTAATCCCGTTCCCATTGTTCTGAATTCATGGATGTGTTCCTTAATGGGTCGCCCTCCCTGCTTTAGGTTGCTGAGCTCATCTGCATATGGGTCAGATTGTCAGTCAGCCAAGAAGCTTCTTGGATGGGAAGCAAAATGTCTTCAGAGAAAAAAATAGAAAAAACAGTTACCTCTTGAAAAAAGCACCTTTGGGGCATATGTTTTTCAATTCATATTAAAACATAAATAAAGCAAAGTTCTTAGGTATTTGCAATAGCCACATTTAATACATAAAACTTTTTCCCTAGGTTTGAGGAAAAGCACATGATTTTCACTTGTAGCCGCTAAATATTAATAATCTCCCTAACCTTTAGAATAAAGGAAAGAAACATGAGTACAAATACTTTATGAAAATTATAGATGAAAATATAGAAACACAAATCCTTCTAAACACAGAGTGCTGAAAACTTGGCTTTCCATCCAGCAGAATGTTGAATTTTGTGAATGCTGGTAAGTTCTCATTAAAATAATCAATAAATTAAAATCCATACCAAGTGAAATTGTGAGTCTCTTAAAGAGTGGGTTGAGTATTTTGAAGTTGGTGAACAATCTCTAGCCATCGCTGGACATGATGGCTCAATGGTTAAGATCTGAGCTTGTTGGAAAGCTGATAGCCCAGATTCGAAAGCCGAGCATCATGTGATGGAATCAGCATCCATCTTTGCCTAGCTCCTGTTCATCTAGCAGTCTGAAAGCATTGAAATGTGAATAGATAAATAAGTACCACTTTGGGGGCGGCGGGAGGAAACATAACATCCTGCTGGCCACATGACTGTGGAAATATCTTTGGACAGAACTGGCTCATGGCCTGGAAAAGGAGCACCTTATGGCCTGCACCATTAGGCAATGATTAGCAGACTAAAATAACTTCTTTTCTTCCTTTCCTTTCCTTTCCTTTCCTTTCCTTTCCTTTCCTTTCCTTTCCTTTCCTTTCCTTTCCTTTCCTTTCCTTTTCTTTTCTTTTCTTTTCTTTTCCTTTCTTTTCTTCCTAGCCATAATGAAGCTTAGCTAGCATTCGACAATCCTCAGAAGAAAATATGTGGTTAAGATAGACAAAGATTGCACTTCGTTTATTCAGTAATTGAAGTAAAGGAGTTTTTTTTTTCCTGATATTTCCTAGAATGGCCATGGAAATAGGCAACATACTTTTATTCTTTTATTCTGCTTTTAAATGAAGTGGATCTATCATGATGCACAAATCTCTGTTCCTGCTTCTTCAATGTCACTGTGTGAGTTATACTCTGAGGAGAATATATCCTATAATCAACAATCCTGTAACTGGTAAGACTATATTTCTAATAGACAAATGTGCATTCAGTTCAGTTTTGAACTCCATGATTTATGCAGAACTGCAGGGGAAAAAGAGTCTTACCATTAGACTAGAATTTAAAACTACTCAAACAGCACAAGTGGTGATATGCATACTGAAAAGGGAGTTTTTTTAAAAAAAAGGTTTTGATTTTGCAATGCCATTGACACCTGTAAATCGGCACAGACCCCAGACATCAATAGTACTTTGTACACTGCTAATTGGTTCTTGTAAATACATAGCAATAGACTAAGAATAACATTATTGCTCTCAGACTTTTGCTGGAAACAGGGTTCATTTTCATGATGAACACTGTCTAGGACTCATTAATCTGCTTTTCTAATGAGTCAAATGTTAAGATTGGACAAATTTGGGTTCCCTGGGACCTAATTAAAATCAGGTGAGAGTGCAAACATGAGCCATCAAGGTGTGCTTGATCAAAATAAAATGAAAAGGACTAATTAGAGAGACTGATGGCAATAATTAAGTTCCTTGGAGGTAGTAAACTAGTTAACTTAGTTTTCCTAGGTGGTCAGGTTAAAGAGTTTTCAACAATAGTGGAACATATTTAAATTTTTCTCAGTTCTTGTATCACCACTTCCTCATCTCAATTTCATTTGTCTTTCAAACAAAGTATCTGCAGGCTGGAATAATCACTTCCATTCCTTGAATATCATTTAGTAATAATTCCTACGCTATTCTAATAATCACAAACGCTTTGAAGAAATAATTACAATATAATGGTTTCTCCAGAAGACAATTTAAATTTTGATCGGAGGTTAAAGAGGTCAGATACAATGCATTTTCCATCAATTTTCTTCTGGCACACTCAATCAATAGGGATTTCAATTTTTCTCCATTTTTTTAAAAAAATCACGGTAACATTTTAGTTTAATATTTTAGAACAATTAGAGCAACTGTTCAGCTATGCAATGAGCAAGTCATATTATATGGCCTGTTTGTGCAGACTCTAAACAAGTGGAGGAAATAGGCTAATAATGAACTTGTCTCCCAGTCATTGTTGTTGTGTCAATTTCCCTATTTGGTCCTATTTCAAATCCTGAACAGGCCACTTAAAAAAGAAAATTGCACAATTACCCTGTTTCTCCAACAATATGGCCTCCCCCATTAGGAAGTCCCAGCATGTTTTATAGGCATGAAATGAAATTAAGCCCCTCCTCCCAAATTAAGGCCTATATTAAAACATGCAAAATGGGGGGGGGGAGAATGGCAGGGGGGGCTTGCTGTTAGGAAGTACTTTTGTTGCACACCCGGATATGGTGCTACCTGCGTTGACCCTGATACAAAGTGCCCCACCAATGCCAAGGTCAACATCCAAGCCGTCACCGCACACCCTAAGATGCGGGGGGGGGGGAATTAAGCCACCCCTGAAAAGATGGCCTAGCCATTTTGGGGGGGCTCAAAAAAAAAAAAAAAGACCCAGCCTTATTATATGAGAAACACGGTAGTTTTGTATGCAGAAGACTTCATCTCATTATATGAAGCAATGTGTGTGCCTATACACACACATACATATATATATGGAGTAGGGAGAGAGAGAGAAACAGAGACAGAGAGACAGGGACAGAGAAAGAGAAAGAGAGAGATCTTAACCAAATCATTAATAAACTGTAATGATATGTCATGCTAGAGCAACAGATACTAGAAATGGGTAAAACAACCTCCTATGTTCCAGAGATCATACAACATGTAGCCAAGAACAGAAAGCTAACTCCTTCAGTTTAAATAAGGTTGTGATTCTTGTCACATCAACATTAATGTCAGTTAAAGTAACTAATTAAAAAATGCACATGAGAAAGCTAATCATTGTTCTCCATTTATGATTACATGTCAAATTACATGATCTTTTTCCAACAATCTTTTCCCAAGGCATCACTTTACCAATATTACTATTTTCCCTGACAATTCTTCTGTAAAAACTGCCCATTGGAAAGATGTTTGAGGCCATACATCTTGCCGATCCTTGGCAATTCATTTCTTTGCCAAAACCCAGAGGGACTAAGATTGTGGTTCAGGGAAACTTGAAAGCTATTGCAATCTGTCAGGGAGAAAAACAAGATGGAAAAAGTTGCAAAGTTTGAACCAATGAATATGATCCAGACAGTATTTATTGGGTTGCATGTAAGCAAGTCTTTCAATAGTGCCTTTTAACCATTGGACCAATTCCTTGGAAGTTTCAAGAAAACTTTCTTTGGGCTGATAAGAGTTCTGTTTGTTATTCATTGAGAGGCCATCCTTGCCTGCTTTTATATTTTACCCAGCATCTCACTTCTCTGTGGTTTAATCAGGCTTTTATCAAGACACTGTGAATAACCATCATCTTATGAGGCAATCTTTTCTCTGCTTATTTTATTAAATAAAAATGGCTTCACTAGATCTCATCTTTACTTACAGCCTGACTTTCTGTATTTCTTTTCTTTAAAAATTCACTCACCCTGTTTCCCCCTATCTGTTATTTCTAGCATAATATTAGTTTCACATTCAAAATATCTCTGCGTAAAACTTCTTTACTTTTGCCTGAAGCAATGCATTCTTTTAATATGTAAATAATGTGAATAATACAAAACAAGAGCACAATGTTTTTTTTTACTTAATATTTTTTTTTTGTAATTGAAGCTGCTGTAGGATAAACTAAAATCAGACATTGCTCAATGAGAATGGTCGCTGGAAAGAAGAATAACCCAATGGCCTTCCTTCACCTATCTAAGATCAATGGTTGGTGAAGATTGGGTTCTACATGAAGTAATAATGTAGGTTAGTGAATAAGGCTATATCACATACAAAGAACAAAAACTCTGGAAGCATTGATAAAGACATTCATTAAAATAGGGACCTTGAATAAATGAATAATTGCTCCTTGCTTTACACACCTGTTAGAAAGGACACTAAGGAGAAATGCAAAAAAAAAAAAAAAAACAACCAGAGGAACAAGTCTCCTTAAGCTCTTGAGGAAGGGTAAGCATGAATCAATTAATATGTATATATTTCAGTACAATATGCTGGACACTTGAAATAGCTTTTGCACAGATTAACTCAGTTTCCCTAGTGCTTGTCTTCCACAATTCTTGCAGAATAGCTTCAATCCAGGATTCTATTTACAGCCATAAGAACTGGAGAAAATGAAACAAATGAAATAATGATCAAGTTTTGCTATGTTACAGTTGCAACGTAATATTACCCATGGGCGAATTCATCTGAAATCTGAACATTGCCTTTGGGAAAGCATTTTATAAAATTGTTATTTGTATTCCATAGGCATAGTTATTTCACTTTTTTTCACCAAACATATTTGACGATGTCACAAAATGATATGTACTACATAATAGTAGTTAGACGTATCATTTTGCATTCTAAAAAACCCATAGTTAGTCCTATCTTGGAAGAATAGGTAGTAGGGAATTAGAATACAAATGTTTGAGATGGAAATGAACTCATGGGCAGTTCCAAGTGACTTTCATATTCTGACCCTTTTGAATCCAGTTCTAAATATACCCCAAATAGATCTTGGCACTTCTATTTTTAGATCTCTTAAAATATCATGGTTATCTCTCCTTACTTGTCCTTTAGAAAGGCTACACATTTCTGACTTCTTTTTCAGGCCCTGAACTGCAACATTGAAGGCTAGTATGGCACTATGAATAGTACTTACAAAGTCAGCCTATTGTCCCCAAATATCTGGGTCCTCATTATACTGATCTCAAAAAGGATGGAAGGCTGAGTCAACTTTGAGCTGGTCAGGATCGAACTCCTGACATTGAGCAGTGAGTTAGCCTGCAATACTGCATTGGACCCACTGTACCATCGTGGCTCTAGAATGCTTTGACTATGATGAAATTTTCTTTATTCCCTGGATGATGGTTTTCTGTTTCATTTTTGCACTGTAGTTTCAACTTGTCCTGTATAATTTTGAGTTATGTGATGATTTGGTGGTTTACAGATCTATTCAATAATATCACAATAATGTTTAAAAGTCTGTACTAGAGCTGACAAACCTTCATCAGTCAGTTTATACTTGTTCTTTCAGACCAGCTATTAAGAAGAAGAAAAATTGTCAGCCAAGCAATGTTCACTTGTCAGTGAATAAGTTGCCTATCTCACTGCTAAGCATAACCACGCTTTGCGGTTAATTTTTGGAATAACATAGAATAACAAAGAGTTGCATTTCATTATGCTTATGTTACTGTTCTAGGCTGCTTTAAACACTGATGAGTAGAAGATTTTTTTTTTTAAAAAAGTACCTGAATGCCATAGAAAAGGCAACTGTCTTCCACAGTTCTTGGTTTTTATCATGGAAGTCTTCTTTCTTTCTTTACCTTAGTTATTTATCTATTCCTCCAACTTTTCACAGTGATGTATTGTACATATCACTCTCTCATCTTATTTTCCTTAGAATAGCAAATGTGAGATCATCTAGGTTGAGAGATTGTGACTAGTCCAAAGTTCATTCACTAAATTTTCACAGCTAGTTTTGGTCCAGTGCTAGACTGACATAGCATGTAAATTTGCATGACTTTTTACAACAAAATAGACTTCATTATTCAAGGGAAAAGCAGTTATTCAGATTTACAGATATTTGCTAATTATTACACTTACATTCTTCCTTTTTAAGTGCAGTAATAAAGTAAATGTTATGTTTTGAAATTTCATAGGCCTTAGATACTTGGGTATAAGCATCATTGAACTCAATCAGTCTTTGCACACATAAAGGATTGTGCTATATGGAAGTGTATTTCTATGCTTAGATTCTGTGCATCTAAGCAAGCACAGATTTGCTGAGCTGAGCCCAATATTTTCCTGTACCTGTTTTCATAAAATACACCATTCATATATAGCTGTGTATAGCCAATCAATTCTGTTTATGTCCTTGTGTTCACCTTGATTTCAAAGCTCACTATTTTTTAAGATAATTAAAATGCAATAAGGCACTCGCTAACAAATGAGTAATCTTCAAATCCTTGAAATTATAATACCAAGTGATAAATATCAGTGTAGTACAATCAAATTCAAAACCTAATGCCATTTGGGTGGTAGAAATTCAGCAGACTATTAACATTAACACAGCCAAAATGGCTTCAGAAACACATTGTTCTGTGTAAGTTAATAACTATTTAAAAATAGCTAATCCTGATGTATATTTTTGATAGCAAAGTGAATAATGAAATAAAATGCAATAATCTCTGTATAGTGCAGCAAAGATATTAGCATCTATTAATTATTCAATGTCACATTTAATAAAGATGAGACAGCTATTTCTAAATGATAGCCAAGCAATATGATTTTCCTCTCTCTTTCATAAAGGTTAAATAATAACAGCAAAATATATTTATTATAGCAATATATTCTGATTCCATTTGCTGAAGCTGTCAGGCCTGTCTCTCCTCTCCAAAATAGAAAAGAAGGTACCTTAAAAAGGAAACATGCTAACGTACTTTTGCAATCTAAAAACCAATCTCTGCCCTAACCATGTTTTAGATTTAACCATTATGATTTTGTATATAGGATGAGCAGCATGGTGACATAGTGGTGAAGATGCTCATGTCCCACTTGGAAGGTTGAGAGGTCAAGCCGAGGTCGTGGTAAATATTTCAATCCTAAGAATCCGAAGGAATAAAAATCTGCTGTGAACTCCACATGGTGTCAGGAAGGTAATTCAACCAGCAAATGTTCAGCTCCATCCAGTCGCCCAGATTCTACCCTGATTAAGAGATTACATGGTCATAAAACAGAGTTTCGTTCTGTATATAGAAGGGAGACTAAATATTTATGGGACTGATGATAGAACTAAGTGGAACATTGAATGTGTTTGGAACAAGAATATGTGCTATGGCAGCCATTCATTGCCTCTTCCTGTTCTTCCAAGACTTAAAAAAAATAAGTCATTAGGAGCATTATAGGATGTTACCATGCAAACACAGGTAAAGCTTATAGCTTGGTATGTTGAGCAAATCCAGCCAATTCTCTGAACTGAGTGGGTGTCTTACTTTGAAAATCATTACTTCAGAATCATGTGCTGATTTGCTACCTATGGAATTCAAGATAAGCTCATAAAAAAGATGATGTGGTACTGAGAACATAGCAAATGATACAGGCAGAAAGATGGATAATTCTGGGATAATCTGGGGAGGGATACATGCAGAGGTGGTATTCAACAGCTTCTGACCAGTTCTGGAGAACCAGTAGCGGAAATTTTGAGTAGTTTGGAGAACCGGCAAATACTACCTTTGACTGGAGATTTTACAGTATCCTTCCCCTGCCACGCCCACCAAACCACGCCCACAAAACCGGTAGTAAAAAAATTGGAATCCCACCACTGGATTGATGTTAAGATCATTCTAATTAATTTAGAGTAATTTACTCTACAGATTTAGATTCCATTCTCAACTAAGCCCATTTAGGATGGCCAGTCAAATGCCTGCATAGTGAAATAGAAATAATTATAGCCTAGCCATTAACCAGGAGAAGATTTAAGAATCCTTGATCAACAATCAAAGATAGTTTACCCAGCAGCTAAAAAGGGATTACTAGATCTGATCTGTAAGGTTCTAAACTAAGTATCAGCAGAGTTTTATGGATCTGGACAGCTATTTATCCAGAATGGTATAGAGTCTGGATTAGAACTCTGTCATTCTGTCTTCTGTTATTCTGACTGACCTAAAATATACTATTGTTCATCCGGGAAAGAGATCACACTTGCTGATCTATGCACATGTTTTCTAGCAGCCTTATGAAGCTTAGGAAGATTCATTTCTGATCTGGATTTAAAGCAATGGATAGTCCATGTGGTACAGAGGTTAAGGTATTAAATTTAAACTGTTCAGATCTGTATTCAACTCTGTTCTGAACCAAAGAAACTCCATGGATGATTTAGGGTTCATATCTTTGTTACTGTGAATTGAACCTAATGCACAGAAGCATGATCATATTGGGTAAAAGGGGCCACTTTTTGACATAAAGATGTTATGAACTAATAAAGGCGTTTAATAAAGTTTTAACAACCTTAAGTAAAAAGCAGGGTTCTAATCCTGCACTTCTGATTGGCCGATAAGAGCGACATCGGATTGGTCCTTTCTGGGAAATCTGATTGGCTGTTAACGGGCCAACTCTCATTGGTTCAAGGGTTTAACACTTCCATGTTTTTCATTGGCTAATAGGACAGCAGCCAACCCTATAAAAGGGCTGCTGCTGCCCTCGGTGATTGCTCTGTTCAGTATGCCTAATAAAGAGTTGAAGTTCACTGTTCACTGCCTCATCTCCGCTCCTTGCACCCATGCGCAGAACTTAACAAAAGACATATCAACTAAGTAT
This sequence comes from Emydocephalus ijimae, assembly GCA_004319985.1. Classification (NCBI taxonomy): domain Eukaryota; kingdom Metazoa; phylum Chordata; class Lepidosauria; order Squamata; family Elapidae; genus Emydocephalus; species Emydocephalus ijimae. Next base: position 18,918 of record BHEV01007956.1, read on the forward strand.
ACTAAATTCTAAACTAAATAGTGCTATGTGGTATAGGCTGAATCACTTCTTTTAACCTGTTCCGTGCAACTATAATCTTTTGTTTAAAGTTTGTCTTTGGATTTTGAAAACATTAATAAGACTAAGCGATATTAGGATTTTAGGAGGGGGAAGCATAACATATCAGAAAGGGTATGCAGGAAGACTATTTAGGAAGACCATTGAAAAGAATTGTGGATTGTAGATAAGGGCTGCAAAGTTTTGAAAATATACAACAGTATCATTCTTAAACAGTAACACCTTTTCTCTGGACCTTTTCATTCCAAATGCTGCAAGCCAAATTGAGTTGACAAAGTTTATTGCCAATACATCTTACTGCAAGATTACATTTGTCAGCCTCAAACAAAACAGAATTCCAATGAACTTTCTAATTCTGACAAAGACCTATGTAAATGTAACTTTATGCTAATTACTGTAGCATTTGGAGGCCTTAATGGATCAAAATGCACCAAAGTGAAAGTCCTGCAGGTTTGCCATAATGACAACAATTATTGTCATTTAGAAAGATTGAACTGTTTCATTTAAGCAATTCTGACTGCCAAAATGCTGAAAGTAAAATATCAGTAGTGGTTAACTGTAATGATCTTTAAAAATAAAAAAAATCAGGATCATTAAGCAGAAGGATTATTTCAGGAACTGATGACAAAAACTATGGTGATAATGCATCTGTTTAGTACTCATGTTGAGATGTAGCCAGGAATGCAACTATTAGATTAAACAGCTTGTGGTTTAAAAGAGGCGGCTTCAAGTTTAATCATTTATGTATTAACCGCAGCGCAGAGAGCTAACACTAAGATGTGTTCTGTACTTCATTGTACTGAACAGTAAAATTCTTACTGAATGTTGGTTATAGTTTCATTTTAAGAAGGCTTATGTTGTAAGAATGATTCTTAATGTCTAAATGCAAGAGGCCAAAGGAAAATCTGTGGGTTTAAGATCTTACTCTTTCAAACTAGCTTTCATGAATCTTCTCTGGATAAAAGCCTGATAGATTAAATATATCTATAAGAAATACATTCTTTTTTGTTTCAAGACTTACTTACATTTCATTTGGACACCCCAATCCAAATGGGGTAAATAAGTCTTTAAACAAAAAGTATAGATTCTTTTCAAGAAATCTATAAGACTTGAACAAATAGTACTTTGATGGAGAACTATTACAATTTGATATATTTAAGAACACATACAATTACTTCTTAGAGGCATCTACATGTGTTTTTGGCCTTCCCTCAGTTATATATATATATTTCCTCTTGCTATTGGAAGAGTTATGGGATATGAAAAGTAGATGTAATCACTAAACAACTGGTCTAAAAGGGAACAGCTACGTTTCCTCTTTCAAGTATGCATATAGCTTAGATGTCTAGTCTTTCCTTATATTCTTGATAGTTAAACCTATTCTCTTCCAGTATATATGTAAACATCACATACCTCGATAAGCACACAGATGGAATAAAAAAGATTATTTATATGATTTTTTTAAAAATTAACTGCTTGCAACTGCCTTGAGTGTTGTATGGTCTAAAAGAAAGGGAATAGATTGATGAATATCCAGTTCACTTTTCAGCATGGAAAAACATTTGCTTATATTACTGGGGTTATAAATTCTCCTTAAATTAGAATGAAGATAATTATTAAAAGGTAACGTTCATCTGGCATTTGTGCTGAAGAAACATATTTATTTATACTTTATTTTTGCACACCATTTTTGTTCATGGTCTTGTAGTAATATCTGGGAATGACCTTGAGAGACCAAGCCAAGAAATCCTGCCCAGGGAACAGTCAAATAAGAGAGAGTATAGTTGTGTAGTGGGTAGAGTAGGAGACTCAGGAGCAGGAGTGGGCTTCAAAAATTTTAGCAAAAAAAATCAGCCCCTTAATAGGTGGGTGGGGCTATGGTGGGTGTGGCCTAGTCATCTTCCTGCACCATGGTGAGGGCGGGGCATTTTTGTCCTGCTCGGGCTTTGGAGGCTTTCCTTGAGCCTCCGGGAAGGTGAAAATGGCCTCCCTGGGCCCGTTTTTCACCCTTCCCAAGCCTCCGTGCATCCAAAATGGGCCACTCCTGGGAGGGGAGAAGCAGGGTGAGCAGGGCCAACCTGGAGTGGGATTTGGGGGAGGGGTTGTCTCCAAACTGCACAGCATCTTCGCTAGAGGCTCTCCTGAACCCCTGTGAACCTCCAGCAGCCTACCCCTGCTCAGGAGGGATCATTGTTAAGTTATCAGGCTAGAAGGGTGACAGCAGGAGAATTGTACCTTCACACTTGCAACAATAGAATTCTTTATTGGCCAAGTGTGATTGAACACACAAGGGATTTGTCTTGGTGCATATGCTCTCACTGTACATAAAAGAATCTGTTAATATAGATTGACAATAAATAGGATTAGTTTATTTGACTGTGTTTCCTGTCCTATCTACCCAAGGCTGGCAAATATTCTAGAGGGTATATTTATCAATTTCCTCTTTACCAAACGTATTGAATGTGAGACAGGTCACAATAAAAAAAAATGTCCCCCCTCCTTGCCATGCCTTTATTTTAAGCACATTTTCCCACTTCATAGAATGTCAAGAGAAATTTTAGCTGCTCACGTGTTTCGTAGAAAGCATACAATAAGACGAAATGGAAATCTACTAATACCGTCCTCTGTGATGTTGTCAAGTTTGAGGCGTGGGCGATAATGAATGGAGACGAGCCAGTTAACGGTGAACTTCAACTCTTTTATTTACATAGTGACAGCTCAGAAAAACAGGGCAGTACGACCCTCTTATATAGATAACCCAATAACTATTTAACCAATAAGAACTCAGGAGCACTTGCTCCATTGAACCAATACGAAAGCTCTGTCAATGGCCAATCAGATTCCCCTGAACGGGCCAATCCGATCCTCTCATTGGACAGCCAATCAGAAGTGCAGGGCCAGAACCCTGCACTTGACTCCAAGCTCCAAATAACTTTATTAGATTCTATGCATTCACAACACCCCTTCCCCCGGCTTCTTTTTACAGGACGCAGTTACATAGTCCTTTAGATAGGACGGTTGCTTTATTAGTCTGTTTGACTTTCGCTGTGTGTCCTGCTTTTGGCTACCATTCTGCTGAGGTAGATCGTTGTTTATTGAAGGGGTTTCTTCAGGTTCAGCGTTCACATTTCCGTCCTCTCTGCTATTGTCAGTAACTTCTTGAGGTAGACCTACCACCGTCTCTAGATCTCGTTCCTGTGTCTCTATTCCGCTATCAATTCTTCTGAATGGGTTTTCTTCTATTGGGTTTTCGTCTTCTTCTGTATCTCCCCCCCCCCTCAGTTTGGTCATAAGGGAGTTCAGAAATGCCTGAGCGGAGCCGTGATCGTAATTGATCAAGATGGCGTTTCCAAATTTTGTCATCAAGGCATTTTACAATGTAGGATCTGGGCCAGTTACACATATGATTGTTGCTTCAACCCATAGCGGATCACCAGACAGGTTTTTAGCGTATACGCAATCGCCTACCTGGAAGGTACGGCATCGGCTGCTGGATCCGAGTGGTTTTTCTGGCTCATACGCTGGGTGTAACTGGTCGAGGTGGGAGCGGAGCCTGTGTCCCATTAGCAGTTCAGCGGGAGTTTTATTGGTGACGCTGTGATGTGATGTATTGTAGGAAGAGGATTCGGTTGATTTTGTCATCGATGTTATCGTAGTCTAATTTCTGCAAAGTCTTTTTGATGAATTGAACCATGCGCTCAGCCCTTCCATTGGTAGCAGGATGCACAGGCGAGGTGAGCGCATGTCGGATGCCGCGGTCAGCCAGGTATTGCTTGAAGGACAGCGCGGTAAATTGGGGCCTGTTGTCAGATAGCAGAACGTCAGGCAGTCCGTGGGTCTTTCCAGTCTTTTGATGACTGCTTCAGTGGTCGTGTTCGTCATATGGTGAATCTCGAGCCAATTCGAGTAGGCGTCGACGGTTAGAAGAAAGGTGTGGCCTTTGGTCGGCCCCGTAAAGTCCAAGTGAATACGGGACCAGGGTCCTTGTGGCGTTTCCCACTCAGTTGGAATGGCTTTTGGTGGGGTGTTGTTCACTTCCTGGCATCTATGACAAGTTTTAACCCAGTTTTCGATGTGTTTGTCGATGCCAGGCCACCAAGCGTAGCTTCGTGCAAGGGCCTTCATTCTCACGATACCGGGGTGGCCATCATGCAAGGTTCTGAGTACTGCTTTTTGGAGTCGTTCTGGGACAACAACTCTATCGCCCCAGATGACACAGCGCTTTTGCGAGAACAACTCTGTTTGCCGCATCTTGAATGGTGTGAAGTCATCTGATAGCTGGTCCAATGGCCATCCATGTTCTACCCAGCTCAGGACTCGCGTTAAGATGGGGTTACGTTTGGTTTCCCTCGCAATATCTCGGGCAGTTAATGGCGGCGCGTGTAGCGTTTCAATTTGTAAGGTGGTTAACGTTGGAGCGGGATCGGCGAGAGTCTCTGGGAATGGTGCCCAGCTCAATGCATTGGCGTCGGGAATAGCTTTTCCCGGGCGGTATTGTAGCCGATAGTTATAAGCAGCCAAGAATTCTGACCAGCGAGTCATCCTGGGGGATAATATGTAAGGAGTGGGCTTATCTCCAGCTGTTATCCCCAATAACAGTTTGTGGTCAGTCACGATAGTAAAAACCCAGCCATACACATAGTCGTGAAATCTTTTAACGGCAGATACGATTGCGAGGGCTTCTTTATCGATCTGGCTATAATTTTGCTCAGTTTTTGAAAGTGTCTTGGAAAAATATGCAACAGGGGCCTCGTTACCATTAGGCAGTACATGGCTCAAAATGGCGCCCACTCCAAAAGGCGAAGCATCACATGTGATATTTAATGGCAAAGTCTCATTGTACTGCATGAGTACAGCGTCAGAAGTCAGTAGTTCGTTTATATTACGAAATGCCTGTTCTTCTTTATGACCCCACAACCAATTTGCCTTTTTGTCAAGCAAGCGATGTAATGGTTCAGCAACAGTTGCTTTATGCGGTAGAAATACATTATGAAAGTTGATAAGGTCTAGGAACGTCTGGAGATCGGCCTTGTTCCGAGGCCTGGGAGCGTTTTTTATTGCTCTCAATTTACTGTCAGTAGGGTGAATACCCTGACTGTCAATTAGGTACCCTAAAAACTCGATGCGATCGGTACACAATTTGTACTTGTTCTTTTTTACTTTAAGGCCAGCGTTTTGAAATTTTTGCTGTACTAACTTTAAACGATCTTGCAATATTTTCTTTGTTGGTGCAGCAATCAATACATCGTCAAAGTATGGGACCACGCCCTTAATCCCTTGTAGTAACCTCTCCATAAGGCTTTGAAAAATTCCCGGGGCCACACTGACTCCGAATTGGAGCCGGGTACATTTAAAGGCACCTCGGTGGGTCACTATCGTTTGTGCCTGTGCCGTCTTCTCATCAACAGGTAGCTGCTGATATGCCTGAGCTAAGTCTAATTTAGCGAAGACTTTTCCGCCCCCAAGGGAATGCAGGAGGTGCTGCACCACCGGCACCGGATAAGCATTTTGCTGTAGGGCGTGGTTCAGGGTGGCCCGGTAGTCCCCACAAATTCGAATGGACCCATCCAGCTTAATTGGTGTTACGATTGGGGTCTCCCAAGAAGAGTGATTGGTAGGTTCTAGCACCACCCCCTGAGCTATTAGTTTATCGAGCTGTTCGTCGATTTTTGGCTTTAAAGCAAACGGAACTCGACGGGGCTTAAGGCGGATGGGAGCTATCTTTGGGTCAAGGCTGAATGATATTGGGGTCCCCTTGTACTTGCCTAATTTTTCAGCGAAGATGTCCCGGAATTCGTGGACGAATTCCTCCCAGTCGCTTCCGCTGACCCGGTTTATGCCAGCCACTTCAATGCCAAGTGGCGCAAACCATTGGAGTCCTAGCAGGCTGGGCCGATCTTTGTCAATCACTGTTAGCGGTAAGTACGCTGTGCGATTCTTGAATGAGACCCTGACTCGAATGGATCCGACAACAGGGATTCTATTTCCTTGATAGTCCTTGAGAATAAGTATTTGATAACGAAGGTCTTGGCACTGGATAGTGGGAATGAGTTGCTTGAGGGTCTTCCAGGACACCATCCAGAGAGACGATCCCGAGTCGACTTCCATTTGGCAGGGCCGGTTCTCGATGACCACAGGAATTCGAATTTTCTTGGCGTCTAAGACAGAGACGTGACCGATAGTGGTAATATGGTGAGCCTCTTCTCGCCTCGTGGTGCAATTTAAAACTCGGTTTCTGTAGGAGTGGTTTACTGGTTCTCGCCTTACAGGACGGTTTCCTGCTGATTGGCGGTAGTTAGCCCCCTTCGAGGCTAGGCTGGTTCCTTGTGAGCTTCAGCACACCCGTCCGATGTGGCCTTTCTTACCACACTCATGGCAGAGTGCGTCGCAGAATTTGCATTCGGACCTGGAATGGTTGGCCCCGCAGCCGGTGCAGGGGTGTAGGGACTTCGGATAGTGGTCCCGATCAGACCGCAGTCGATCGACCTCTTCTTCGTCGCTGTCTGATGACGAAGAGAGGTCCTCGTGGTGGGCCGTCAGAAGCTGTCCTTCTGAGTTGGGTGGAATGTCGCCTGTCGGTTGTTGTGTAGGAGCGCGGTTTCGGTGCAGTTGGGTAGCGGACTTCTTGGTGGCTTCTGCCACAGCAGCATCTGCGATGGCATCGGCAAGACTGATGTCGCCTTTTGCCATCAGCTTGCTTTGCACGCCTGGTGCATCTAATCCCAGGACTATTCTATCTCTTAAGGCCTCTTCCAGGTCAGCAAACCCACAGAGGCCTCCCAGGTTTCGGAGGTCTGCGACGAAGTCAGCGACGCTTTCTCCTTTTCGCTGGTTCCTTTGGTAGAACTCGTGCCGTCTTACGAGCGTGGGCGCAGTCGGTGTGTAATGAGCTTTTAGTATGGGTTCGAGGACATCCCAGTCCATAGCCTTCACTTCAGCTGGTTTGGCTAGTGCTTTAGCCATCTTAAATATGG
>BHEV01007957.1:0-22623 GCA_004319985.1 Emydocephalus ijimae
GGAGTTGCTTTTGGTGGGGCATTGCTAACCTCCTGGCACTTATAACAAGTCTTTACCCAGGCTTCGATTTGTTTGTCGATGTCTGGCCACCACGCATAACTTCGTGCGAGCGCTTTCATACGCACGATGCTGGGGTGGCCCTCATGCAGTGTCTTTAGTATCTCTCGTTGTAACCGCTTTGGGACGTCAACTCTATCCCCCCACAGGATGCAGCCCTTTTGCGAAAAAAGTTCTGTTTCTCGATACTTGAAGGGAATGAAGTCGTCAGGGGTTTGATCTACTGGCCATCCTCGTTCAACCCAGCTAAGAACCTGCTTTAAGATAGGATCACGTTTTGTTTCGATCGCGATATCTCTAGCGGTCAGCGGTGGTGAATGCAGCATTTCAATCTGGAGCGTTGTAAGGGTTGGAGCTGGGTCATTGACGGTTTCCGGAACTGGTGCATGGCTCATGCGTCAGCGTGGGGAATGACGGGCGGTGCTGCTGCTTATAATTGTACGCAGCCAAAAACTCCGACCAGCGAGTCATTCTAGGTGATAATATATAGGGGGTTGGCTTGTTTCCCGCTATAATCCCCAGCAAAGGTTTGTGGTCGGTAACAAAAGTAAAAACTCGTCCATAAACATATTCATGAAACCGTTTAACAGCAGACACAACAGCAAGAGCCTCTTTATCGATTTGACTACAGTTACGTTCAGCCTTTGATAGAGTTCTTAAAAATAGGCAATAGGGGCTTCACGACCGTTTGGTAACACATGGCTCAAAATGGCTCCTACTCCAAAGGGTGATGCATCACATGTGATTGTTAAAGACAAAGTCTTGTTATACTGCATTAAAACAGCATCTGAAGTTAATAGGTTTTTCACTTGTCGGAACGCGTGCTCCTCTTGGTGCCCCCAAACCCAGGTTGCTTTTTTGTCAAGAAGTCTATGTAGGGGCTCGGCTAAGGTCGCTTTGTGGGGCAGGAAGATGTAAAAATTAATAAGCCCCAGGAAAGCTTGGAGATCAGTCTTGTTCCTGGGTCTTGGGGCGTTCTTGATTGCTCTTAACTTGCAACTGGTAGGGTGAATGCTTTGTTTATCGATTAGGTAGCCCAGGAACTCTACTTTATCTGTACACAGTTGACATTTATTTTTTTTAACCTTAAGGCCGGAGTCTTTAAATTTCTGGAGAACCAGTCTAAGACGCTCCTTTAGTATTTCTCTATTCGGGGCAGCAATTAAAACGTCATCAAAGTATGATATGACCCCTTTTATTCCCTGTAATAGCCTCTCCATGAAGCTCTGAAAGATCCCTGGGGCCATGCTAACTCCGAATTGGAGTCGGTTGCACTTAAAAGCACCTTGGTGCATAACGATCGTTTGTGCCTCTGGTGTTTTTTAATCTACAGGCAGTTGTTGGTACGCCTGTGCTAAATCTAATTTAGCGAAGACTTTTCCGCCCCCCAGGAAATGGAGGAGGTGTTGTACCACCGGCACCAGGTAAGCGTTCTGTTGAAGGGCGTGATTCAGGGTGGCACGGTAGTCCCCACAAATCCTTAACGATCCATCCGGTTTGATGGGTGTTACGATTGGGGTTTCCCAAGGAGCATGGTCGGTTGGTTCTAAAACACCCTGAGCGATTAATTTATCAAGCTTCTCATCAATCTTTGGTTTAAGGGCAAAAGGGACTCGACGAGGCTTAAGGTGGATGGGGACTACTTCAGGGTTAAGGTTAAATGATATCGGAGTCCCCTTGTACTCGCCTAGTTTATCTGCAAAGACATCCTGGAATTCCTGGATGAGGGCCTCCTCCCAGTCGTCGCTTCTGGTTTGGTTAATGCCAGCTACCTCAATCCCAAGTGGAGCAAACCATTGAAGGCCTAACAAGCTAGGCCGATCACGGTCGACGATGGTCAATGGTAAAGATGCAGTACGATTTTTGAATGAGACCTGGACTAGGCTGGATCCAACGACCGGAATTCGGTTTCCTTGATAGTCCTTGAGAATGATTCTTTGGGTTCTGAGGTCTTGCCGCCGGACAGCAGGGATCAATTGTTTAAGGGTCTTCCAGGAAACCATCAAGAGGGATGATTCTGAATCGACTTCCATCATGCAGGGCTGGTTTTCGATGGCGACCTTCACTCGGATCTTCTTTGCATCTAATGATGATGCGTGACCAATCATGATGATTTGGTGTGCCTCTTCTCGTTTCGTTGAATGGGCTAGTGGTTTATTTCTGTAGGAGTGGTTGTTCCATTGGTGGTTCAAATGTTCCCGATTCACAGGACGACTTCCTGTGGGTTGGCGGTAGTTGGTCCCCCTCTGAAGTGGGCTGGATCCTAGCTTGCTTCTACAGACCTTTCCGATGTGGCCTCTCTTCCCACCAATATGGCAGAGCGCATCGAGGAATTTGCAGTCTGATCGTGGTGGTTTGCCCCACAACCTGCGCATTGGTACTGCAGTCTCTGGTTCTGCTGGTGGCGTTGGTCTCGTTCAGACCAGAGCCGGTTGACTTCTTCCTCATCACTTTCTGATGATGATTCGAGGTCCTCATGGTGGGTTGCCGTTGCAGTCCCTCAAGGCGAGGTGAGGTTTCGCCGGCGAGTTGGCGGAGCGGGGCGTTGGTGCGGCGCATTCGGGCAGCCAACTTCCTGGTTGCTTCTGCTGCAGTAGTGTCAGCGATGGTATCTGCAAGGCTGATGTCGCCTTTCGCCATCAGCTTACTTTGCACGTGTGGTGCATCTAAACCCAGAAGTATTCGGTCTCTTAGAGCTTCTTTGAGGTCGGCGAATCCACAGAGGCCTCCCAGGTTCCGGAGATCCGCGATGAAATCTGCAACGCTCTCTCCTTTCTGCTGGTCTTTCTGGTAAAATTCATGTCTTCGGACAAGCGTTGGTACGGTAGGTGCATAGTGGGCCCATAGGAGGGGCTCGAGGACATCCCAGTCCATGGATTTCACCTCAGCTGGTTTCGCCAGTGCCTTAGCCATCTTAAAAATGGCAGGTCCTCAGTGAGTCAGGAATACCACTCTCTTTTTCTCAGTAGTGGCATCCTTCAAGTTGTTGGTCTCCGGAAACATCTGGAACCGGTCCATGTATGAGTCCCAGTCTTCTTGTGCCGGGTCGAATGGAGCGGGTGGTATGGTGCCGCCGGTCATGATTTCCGCCGTTGATGCGCCTTCAGCCACGTGCTCTGTTTAGTGCTCTGTAGTGTTCAGTCAGCTCTGACGTCTCCGTATCCCATCCTCGTCGCCAGTGTTAAGTTCTGCGCATGGGTGCAAGGAACGGAGACGAGATGGTGAAAAGTGAACTTCAAACTCTTTATTAAACATTCTGAACAGGGCAAAACCCTAGGGCAACAGCAGCCCTTTTATAGGCAAGCTGCTGCTCTAGTAACCAATAGGAAACGTGGAGTGTTAACCCACTTAACCAATGAGAGTGGCTGGTTAACATCCAATCTGATTTTCCTGAACAGACCAATCCGATATCGCTATTATCGGCCAATCAGAAGTGCAGGGCTAGAACCCTGCTATTTTCTAACGCTTTTGATAAACTTTATTTAAGTGTTTTATTAGTTCATAACAATTTTCTTCCCCAAAAATGTGCACACAAATGAAAATTATCCTTGGACTCTAGAAACAAACTGGACTTTTTTTTCCCAAACATTCCTTATTTGCTATATAAATCAACCTGAACAAGTTTATTTCCAGAAACTGCTTACTCAGAAAATGTGCACTGGCACCAATACTCATTTCAAACAAGATCTTTAGATTTACTGATCATTCTTATTGTCTGCTAACAATTTGGTTGTCGAATGGGTTGGCCCAATATTTGGCTGGCTGATGAATTGTTGGAAAACCACCAAAGAAAACCACTCGTATTTCCAATTCTTCTCCAGTTCACTAGTAGAAAAGGGGTGATAATTATGCTTTCTCCATAATGTACTAAAGATGGAAAGAGATATTCTGAGTTCCAGTTCCTGGTGATAGGTGCTTGACTTCCACTGTTTTTCCACATTCCTTCTTCTTACATAAGAATTTCATATGATTTAACTAGCAGATATATCTCAGTTCAAGTCCATAGAGGTTGCATGTTTTGTTTTGTTTTTAATTTTGGCTTTTAATTGTTTTGAAAGGATTTTAGACCTTCTCACACGAGATAACAAGTATCTAATCATTAAATTTAAGAGAAACTAGTCTGCTCTCAGTATTACTGTACTGAACCAATGAATGGCCATTGTGATGGCTGCTGTTTAACAAAACAAAGCAAGCCTTATAGATACAAAGAATGTTGTGGCTATAAATTCATTCATTCATTCATTCATTCATTCATTCATTCTATTCCTTCCTTTCCTTTCCTTTCCTTTCCTTTCCTTTCCTTTCCTTTCCTTTCCTTTCCTTTCCTTTCCTTTCCTTTCTTTCTTTCTTTCTTTCTTTCTTTCTTTCTTTCTTTCTTTCTTTGAAAAAAGCTCAACAGATATACTTCCTGTTGTACAATTTTTAACTATCTATTTATATAATGATTTAACTGTTACATTATTTACATAATGATGATTATGTAACTTGAAGATGAGCTCCAGTTAAGATGCTTTAGATCAGGGCTGTCAAACTCCCAGCCCACAGGATGAATGCATCATGTACTGGCCACACCCACACCCGGTTTAATGAAGGGAGGGAAAGTTCCAATGCTGCATGTGATGCCACCATGATGACATGAGTTTGAGATCCCTGCTGTAGATCATCAGCAGGTCTAGATCAATAGTTTTGGATTTTACACTTCTAAAATAACAACCTCATAAATGAATGCTGATCAACCCATGATCTTTCTGAACAAGCATGAAATGCTGGGTCTATTATAAAGGAGAATGTGTGTCTCAGTGAATCTGTTTCAGTTCACATTCCTAAATACTAACCATCCCCATCTCACCACGGCACTGCTATGCCCAAGCAGTTCTTATAATAGTGTCATCCTTGTGCCCATGGCATTGTTGTGATTTCACTGATAGCAATCAGTATTAAGAACCACAAATGTGAAATGGACAGCTATATAACATTAATACAAAAATAAATAATAAAGATATGTGCTGGTTATGTGAACACTATCCAGAGTCAGCACTTAAACATTTTAGGCTTTTTAATCTATTACTCTAGAGCAGCGGTTGCCAACTGGTGGGCTGCGATAAAATTTTGGTGGGCCACAGAAAAATCTCACCCCCAGACCACCCCCACAAAGCAATTAAGTCAGGCTGCTCAGCCCACATGGCCCACGGGAACCCTCCCCCCCCCACTCACTCCTTACCCGGCAAACTTGTCTGCTAAGTTGCTATTTTTCCTTTTTCTGACCATCATCTGTTCTGCTGTGCCGAGACTTAGATTAGCTAGGAAGCAGGAAATGGTTGGATTTCTTGCTTTCTAGCTAAGCACAGCCAAACCTCCCTTAGGACTGAAAGTTTGTTTGCAAGCAAATTCAGTGCAGACTCACGGCAAGCAAATTTGAAAGACTGAGCTAGCCGATGGCAGATAGATAGATCACTGAATGATTCTGTGAGCAACTCAATCTGCCTGCCTGTTTTGCTGATTTTGGGGTAAAAGTTGCTTTTTTAAATAAAAAATTCAATATTTACATGCATGATGTGTTGTGAGTTAATTTTGTGAGTTTGCTTGCTAGCAAATTTTATGTGACAGACTGAGCTAGCCAATGGCAGAAAGATAGATCTCTGAATGAATCTGTGATTCTGTGAGCAACTCAATCTGCCTGCCTGCTTTGCCTGGTTTTGGGTAAAAGTTGCTCTTTTTTTATAAAAAAATCAATATTTATATAAATATTTATAATATTTACATTCAATCCATGCCCAGCCAGTCACATGACCACCAAGCCACACCCACAAATTAGGCCATTCCCACAGAACCCTTAGTGGTCCCTGGGATCTAAAATTATGAGATTGGTGGTCCCTGAGGTCCAAAAGGTTGGCGACCCCTGCTCTAGAGGATAACTGGTAATTACTGGGAATAGAAACAATGGATACAGTGGCATGGGCAGTTATATGCACTTGATCAGGATATGCTTAAAGTGGTCTGCGAGCTGCCTTGGTTGCCAGTATGCTTTGGGATCTAATTTAAGGTGCTGGTAATAACCTGTCAACTCCATATGGCTTGGGACCAGGCTATATGAGATACTTCCCAATTACAACTATATATCACATCAGGTCCAGCAGGGGAGACTCATTTTATGAATCCCTTCTCCAAAGGAGTGTCATTTGGTGGGACTCAGGAAAAGAGCCTTTTCTGCTATGGTGCTCACTCTTTGGAACATTATTTCTCCAGATCTTGCATTGGCTTGATTCTCTGGGTTTCAAGGAAGACTTGGTTGTGCCATCACAATGGTCTGTAATAGTTGGGAGCTTTTACAATGCTGTGTTTGGTTTGGTGCAGTAATGGATTTTGCACGGATCAGGAGCCAGGAGTGGGATTTGTGGGTTCTCCAAACTGCACAGAATCTTAGCTTGGGGCTCTCCTGAACCTCTGCAAACCCCCAGCAGCCCACCTCTGCATGGAGGCATGTAACTCTTTGGGAGAACTGCTTACCCAGAAACCCCATCAGCTCAAGGCAAATTCATAATACTCTGCCAGAGACAGAATGGTGGAGATATGCTCTTGCTTGCCCACGGCCCACTTCAGTCTTTTCTTGAATGTAAGGCAGCTGCATAAGCCAATCTTGGAAAATGCTGTATCTATAGATCTAAAAGAGAGCATTAAGGCTTTGGCGAAGAATGTTGTTAGAAGGATGGCATCTGGATTGACACAAATATTTGTTTTCATGGGTATTAATCTGCATATAGTTAGAAATAATTAGAGATAAAGGTGTCTTTTAGCCTTGAGAGAAGTTAATGCTTTCTAGCCTTCTTCTAAATCCCAAGTCTTGATATCTGTCCTGCTCTATCTCACTTGGCAATAATTACTAGTCCTTACTGTTTTCATGCTCCTGCTAACCATGTGTGTTTTTGGTGCAGAGAAGTGTAGTGCCAAGAAATCCTGTAGTTGTTTATGCAGAGGTGGGATTGCTCTGTCATCTCCTCAGTTAGAACATGTCCTCATGAAAAAAAGAGCTGAGAAAAATTGTTTAAATTGCTCTAATTGCTTTTGTGTGAGAGACAATGAGTGACGGGTCTTCAACCAGTATCATTTTTTTCTAGTGTGATAATTATGCCAGAGCCTGAAGCTAGTAATTTGCCAGATTTTCCAATTGACTCCCAGTAGTTTTATACAAGTCAAGGCAAATTTACTTGATAGCATTTATAATTTCTTAGATTTATGTCAGGCTATTATGTTATCAGTGAGTCAAAATTTTCAGCTGTTGATGCACCCGCAAAGTAAGTTAAATTATCTGAGGATCCCAATTGTTGGGGGCGATATGCTGACTATGTAAACTGCTTAGAGAGAGTTGTAAAGCAGAATATAAATCTAAGTGCTATTGCTTTTTCATCCATTTAGCTTAACTGAGTGTTGAAAGCAGTCATCCATTTTACACCCAAGCAATTTCTCAAAGCATAGTTAGTTTTGGTGATGCCACAACTTATATGAAATATCTAGGCAGCCATTCCAGACTTCATGGTATAAATATGTTCATTTTTCTTAGGAAAGGAAACCACATTCTATCTAGGAAAAATTCATAGAAAATTTCTCTTAGGTGAAATATGGCTTCCTTAAACTTACCTTATTCTTACAGCAAAAGAAGAGTGACTGTTTGATTTTTTTTAATTGTATAGTCACTATTCAATTAATTTGCAGCCAAACTGGCTAAATTAAATCTGAAAGGAAAACAAAACATGGAAACCTCTCCTTTAAGATTACTTTCAAAAAGCAAGGACATGGGAGAGTGATAGAAGAAAGGTAAAAAGTAAAAGAAAAAGTGTACTATATTGTGATAAAATTTAAATAACTTGCAGAAAGTAATTCTAAAGCATGCTGAGAATGAGACAGCATCTTTGGCAGAAGAAGAAAATGTTGGACAGTTTGTTGTTGCTGTTTAAGGGGGAAAAAATTAATAAAGGCTGTGCTAAAAAGTGGCAGGGAACCTCCCATGAGGAACTTTTGGTCTCAGTTTGAAATGGCTGTGAATTTAAATGAATTAATTTCAACCTCATTCACACTGGTGCTCAATGTAGTAATTTGATTTTAGATCAAGGCTGGGATTCTGATTTTAAATTCCTTTGCTTCTTGCTCAATGGAGAAAGCAAGCTATAATCATGCAATTGAAATCAGGTTCGAGAGAAGGAACCAAGTATCACTTGGAACGTACAAGTTTGAGATTTTAATGGAGCAGAATGGCTATATCTTGGTTTGAATTGGATTTCCAGCACTATCACTTTTTCTCATGAGGAAAATGAATCTTTTGCAGCATAATAATGTTGCTATTTCTTAAGGTTGTGTGATAATTGGTTGGGTTTATCAGAAGCCTTTCACATTTCCAATCCTCACTGTTCAGCATGAACTTATACACACACACTTATACACACTAACAAACACACACACAATCCAATACAAGAGATTACATGAAATTTATTTTTAAAAAAATAATGACCACACATTTTTATAATTTAGAATTATGGAAAGGGGATTTGGCAATAGAGGATTCTGAATAATTGATGATAGATGGATATTGCCTTCTGGTTTATAGGCAGCATAACTTAAGGACTAACTGCCTCAGAAAGGAAGCTATTATCCTGCAGTCCCACTTGTGAGCACACATTCTTCACCCAGCTAAACTTTTCTTATGACTGTCTCTTATTATGTAATGCTTACAGTGCAATAAAACCATAAACTCAAGTATACTGTAACAGATTTTAACAATTAAAAAAGCACAGAGTTCAGAAAAAGGCTAGTGAATTGCTACAAACAAGAATACATTAAACATTTTAGCTTTTTGTAATTGGCAATTCTGAGTTAAGTTACAAAGCTGCCTTTAAATGAACCACAAGTCAAAGGAAAATGTTTTGAAGTCATTCAAAGAAAAGTTGTAATATAAGCTTTTTTAAAAAAAATAAATCCTGATTTGGTAGATATTTGGGATCTTTTGCTTACTATCAGCACAATCAAGAGATGATTCATTAGAAATAACCAGAATGATGACTACTATTAGACTACTTTTATGCTGCCTGATATATCTTAAGGTTAGGCTTAGGCTTAATCAAAACCAATGTGACCGTGTAGCGACTTAAGAATTTGATTTGTCTAGAGAAACAGATTTCATATCCCTGCTTTCCTATAGAACTTGCCTCTGCGTATCCATGAGGGAAAAGGAGGGAGGAAGAGAGGGAAAAGAATATATGAGAGATATTAAATTACTTTTCTGAGTACCTTGAGTCTGAAAAAGCGAATGCATTAAATAATATGCGCAAAGCTGTTCTTTCACTCTTGTACTTTACCAGGAAGTGATTTTGACTGAAGAGCATTTCCTCATAAGCTATACTCAAATCCTTTGCAGGAGAAACCAGAAAAACAAGAACAGACTCTGTTGACATCCTGGCTTTATGAGTAGGCACATGAAATCAGTTGAGAATAGCTATAAATTTTAGTGGCTGGAACTGTATATAAACCCTCAGACCAGTAGTACCAATTATTTATGTGTTCATTTGATTGAGATATTTGTACCCTGTTCTTCATCAAATAATCCCTACCACAACTTCAAGTACTATACCACTTTCCTCCCTTTGACAGTTCCATGATTTTGTGAAATTCTACTGCAGTGTGTCAAACTCGCATCGTCACATTGTCATCACATGATCTATCGCAATGTTTTTCCCCTTTGCTAAACCAGGGGTGGGTGTGGCTAGCACGTGACACATCCAGCCCGTGGGCCAAAAGTTTGACACCTCTATTCTACTGTAAAATAGAGTTACTGATGGCTAAAGAGATGCTTCCCCACCCAAAACTTCTCTTGACATTCCTCTCAGCATAGATAACTTAAAGATCTGGCAGTGTAGGCAAGAAGAGTAGGAAAGAGGAGTTATTGGCACAGTGGGTGAGTCCTGATTCTCCCATTGCCAAGAGTCCTGAAAGCCCTGAAAATCAGCAGCCAGAGACCAGAGGACTAGTAGGATTAATAGGAGCCAGGCAGCCCTAAAGAATACTTAGGTATGCAATGCAATGGTAAAGGTAAAGGTAAAAGTTCTCCTTGCACATACGTGCTAGTCATTTCCGGCTTTAGGAGGTCGTGCTCATCTCTGTTACAAAGCCGAAGAGCCAGCGCTGTCTGAAGATTTCTTCATGGTCATGTGGCCGGCATGACTAAACGCCGAAGGCACATGGAATGCTGTTACCTTTCCACCAAAGTTGTCCCTGTTTTTCTACTTGTATTGTTTTATATGCTTTTGAACTGCTAGGTTGGCAGAAGCTGGGACAGGTAAGGGGAGCTCACTCTGTTACATGGTGCTAGGGATTCAAACTGCTGAATTGCCGACCTTTCTGATCGACAAGCTTAGCCACTGAGTCACCACGTCCTTATGTAAAGCTATATATAGCTTGTATGGCCTAGTTTGTGCCAGAAATCTTGAAAACACCACTTTAGAACTGGAACTGAAAAAGACAAGTTCATGCTGCCTTCTTGATGGATCAGGGGTGATCTGAAGATGACATCATCCATTTCTGTCTTCAAATACAATTGCCAATGTGTCTCTCTAACCCAATTAATATTAGGATAAGTGTATTGCAGTGCTTCAGTACATCCAGGTAAGAATTCTCTGGAGTCTCAATTGCTTATAAAAATGTTCTTTGGGCTATGTTGATTCTTGATTCAGTTTTTTTCATAACACTGAGAATACCTAAAAGATGTTCTGTGTGGGAATTTCCATTTTAGTTTTAAAATGTACACTTTCTCTGGGGAGATATTGTAGGGCTATTGCTGAAAATGGAATGTTATTCCATGCTTTATGAAACAGACTTTAAGTACCTCTTCCTGATGTGTATTATGTTATATTGCTTTAACAATATTTCTGAATACTGCAGTCAATACTGCTACAAACTACATTTTTATTTGTGTGTATTGCCTTAAATGTCAGTTTATACTCTATTAATAAAAGCTATTTTCTGGTGTTTCAGCTTCAGTATAGCTGTAATACCAATTTCTGAAGTATTACACCATGGTATTAAGTGTTCTTCCGGATTGCAGTACTCAAATGTTGAGCGCTTATTGCTCAGTTTTTAAATCAATTTAAATAAACAGCCTATAGATTATAATATAATGATGGTATTGTTTTTCCTATTAAACGCACCAAAAGAAAAAAAAATATTGAAATGGTTGTTTTGCCCTCAACCTTTCGTAGTTTTTGCTGTAAGCCAGATATTTATTCTCCTTTTCCACACAGCCACTCATACTTAGAGATGGTCTGCTAGATTCCTGATTTTTAGTCCTTTTATTCTTACTTGTCAACTTTTTATTAATTTTTATCAGAATATAAGATACAAAGGAAAATTAAAAAAAGTAATGGAAAACTAGGAGAAGGGCAAAGGGAAAAAGAGAAAATGTGGGGCAGGAAAGGAAAAAGAAAAAAAAGGGATTGACTTCCAATTCTCTCTGGCACAGTAGAAGATAATAACATTACAAGCGCAACTTTTTATAATAGTATATGCTAGCTATTTCTATAAACCTTTCTAATTAACAAATTAACAAAATCAAAATTTCATATTTGTTTTCTATCACAAGCACACAATCCAGAAACTCAAACCTATAAACCTGCTCTCTATATATGGATAATGCTAGAGTGCTGATTCTTGGTTTAAAGAATTCTGTGTATTTGCAATTTATTTTTTAAAAACAAAAATAGTTTAGATCTAATTCCTCACTTGCAATAGAGACAGAGTCTTTGTATAGGCTAGTGCTAGGTATTCCACTCAAGCAATATCTAGCACTAGCCTATACGAAGACTCTTTTAATTTCTCCAAAGCTCTGTATGAATGCCAGAATCATGAGTGATGACTTCTGTGATGTAAAAATCTCTCTCTTCTTCTTGGTATTGCATTAAACCAGTATCTGTCTATAACTCATTTTTTTCTGAAGTCACTGAACCCTTCTGTTCGTTATTTTAGTTTATCAGGATTCTGTGGCATAAGCGTTATACTTGCTGTATGGTCTTTCTCCCATAGTAGCTGCTAAAATAGCTTTACTATGACAATCTTCTCTTTATCAGTCACAAATAAAAAGTCTTGCTTCCACTGCTATCTGTGTTGCAGACTGTTTATGTTGAGGTAGAAGACTAGTAATGTGGGTACTAGTAGTCCTTCCATTTTGCTTATTATCTTTTTTAAGTATTATCGTATCTCTCTCTGTCTCTCTGTCTCTCTGTCTCTGTCTCTGTCTGTCTCTGTCTCTGTGTCTGTCTCTGTCTCTCTCTCTCTCTCACACACACACACACATCATATATTCTGATTTATAATGAACAGAACAACTTAAGAATAAGTGGCATCATTACTTAAATAATTATTTAGAGCAGTAGAGTAGGGTTACTGCTTTCTCCTTGCTCTTCAACAGACTGTATTTTTTTTTTCATTTTGGTTCCTCTTTTCTAATTCTGTTCTTATTTTCTGAACTATGTGCATTGCATATTCTAGTACAATGGACTATTACTCTACTAAATCCCTGATCACATGGAAAACTGAATCTGGGAAGGACTTTGGAGAACACAATTCATAATAGAGTTGAGACCAAAAATGTATTTCAGAAGTATTTTGGGTACCCAAACAGGCTACCACAAAAAAACAAAACCCTTTTCCCCCAACTGCCCACACTTACTACAAATACCTTGAATTTGCTTTGAATTCTCAGTCAACCTTAGTTATTTTGCCTGTTTATGTAGAATCACCTTTACACTGAATGTTTCCATTTTAAAGTTGCTCTCTCACTATTTTGAAATAGACAAAGCTTTCAGACAAAGCTGAAAGTCATAGGTGGAACACACTGGATGAAATTATCAATGGCCAGTTTTTCTGGGTGGGTGGTTTTGACAGAAGTTGGCACTGTATGATAAATAAGCAAGCCAAATCAAATGTCATTCAGCCAAGTATCAAGTTGTGAAATCCAGCTGAGAGAAGGAGGGTGTACCAGGAAGGAGTGTCCATTACCTTGAATGGAAAGGTAGATTCCCAGGCCAACTGATTGCTTCCTTTCACTTTGACATGAAACAAAACTGAGATGATGTAAGACGGACATAATACTAAGAAGAAAAGAGCCGAACAAAGGAAGGAAAAGAGTTCAAGGTATTGTGCTACTCAGGAACAGATGAGGATGAGGAGGATGGTTGTGATGGTGGTAAAGCAAGTGTCAGGATTAAAGGCTGGATTTTTCAATTGCTTATTAAAGAGTGCATAGTGTTCTTATGCTTCTGTTATGCTGAAGAATGGTATTTATGTTTTCATCATTTTCACAAACTTGTAGGGTCAGTTGTAAAAGTTCCAGGATTATATTATGCTTTACTTGATATTATGCTTGATATTATGCTTTACTTTACAGAAAGATACATTGAGGTTTTCTTTAGGATCATTTCTACATACAAAGAGTATGAAGATGAGTGAGATGGGTTTTCCAGTAATCTTCTGTATCTCCAATGATATTTGTATTTGGAAGGGCAGAAAAAGAAGACCACAAAAGGAAGAGTAGTACTTCAGACTTTTCTGCGGTTTCTGACATTTCTAGAATTAAATTAAATTCACGAATGTCTTCAGGATACAATTAAACAGCAAACACCGAGATAGCAACTGTGACAGTACAATCAAAGCTCCACCTGTTTTTATGTGTTGTTTTAAGCATTCTGTGGCATCTGCCAAGTTGACTTTTTTTGAGCACACTGTGCAGAATGTTTATTTGTGATTCAGATACCAAGAAGGTGTGTGAAAAAAAACGGTAAACAAATAGAGGAGGGAAGAGAATATACTTTTGTGTCTGACTTCAGAACTTCAGATAAGTTCTGCAGTAAAACATGCTGTTTTACATTTTGATCTATTTTATAAAGTGAAAGGGATAACATGGCTAAAAGCGACATAAAGACATTTCATTAAAAATCTGGCAGAGAGAGAGACAGAGACAGAGACAGAGACAGAGACAGAGACAGAGACAGAGAGAGAGAGAGATTAAACATTTGGTCAATTTTCTTGCACTAAAAAAAGTGGATAGTTGAATAACAACAGGTATAAGCTAGTTAGGCTGTTAGGATGAGACCCATTTTCAGCTTACTTGCATTTATTTTTGCTCAATTTGTAGATCGTCTCTTCCCTGACTGCCAGTTTCTCCCACAGTGGTATGTGCTTCCATTATTGTGAACCTTGTGAAAGATTAACTGCAAATAATCCCTAACACATCTCTGATAGCCATTAATTCTGGACACAGGATTAGAAAATTAGAGAAAAACATGAATGTTTTATTGACCAGAGCAAAGTAATTCTGGCTGTACAGTATATGTTAAGTACTGAGCATCGGCACGAAGAATGGAGACGAGCCGGTGAAACAGTGAACTTCAGAACTCTTTATTAACATGGTGTGACAGCTCAGCTCAATGGCTGCAACGGCCCTCCTTATATAGGCAACTTATTAACTATTCAACCAATGAAAACGCGGGAGCGCTAGCTCCATTAACCAATGGGATAGGCTCGTTAATGGCCAATCAGATTCACCTGAACGGACCAATCTGATGTCGCCATTAACGGCCAATCAGAAGTGCAGGGCCAGAACCCTGCACTTGACTTCAAGCTCTTGATAACTTTATTAACACATTTATTCAATCACAACACCCCTTCCCCCCGGGTTTCGTTTAAGGGGTGCGGTTACGTAGTCCTTGAGGTAGGCCGGTTGTTTTGTTAGTCGATTTGACTTTCATTGTGCGCCTGGTATTTGGCTGCAATCTTGTTGAGGTAGGACGTTATCTGGCAAAAGGGGTGTCTCTAACTCTGAGTTCGAATTCTCGTTGTCACCAACATCTTCGGTATCACCATGAGGCGAGCTCACTCCCATCCCCGATTCTTCTTCACATGTTTCCGTTTCGCCGTCGTTTCTATCATTAAGACTTTCTGCTATTCCAAGTTCATCTTCCTCCGTATCTCCTCCCCCCTCAGTTTGGATATCAGGGGACTCGGGGATTCCTGGCTGTAGCCTTGATCGTAGCTGATCAATGTGGTGCTTCCATAGTCTATTATCGCGACATTCCAAGAGGTACGATCTGGGGCCGGTTACTGGGACCACAGTCGCCTCGACCCACAGCGGATCGCCCAACAAGTTCTTAGCGAATACTAAGTTGTCTACCTGGAAGGTACGGCATTGCCCGCTGGATCCGTGTGGTTTCTCAGGTTCGTACGATGGGTGTAGTCGGTCGAGGTGGGAGCGGAGCTTCTGCCCCATTAGCAATTCGGCGGGAGTTTTGTTGGTGACGCTGTGCGGAGTGATATGCTGCAAAAGGAGTATTCGGTTTATTTTTTCTTCGATGTTGTCAAAGTCCATTTTGTGTAGTGTTTTCTTGACGAATTGTACCATGTGCTCGGCCCTTCCGTTGGCCGCAGGATGCACCGGCGAAGTCAGCGCATGGCAAATACCGCGGTCCGCCAGGTACTGCTCAAAGGACAACGCGGTAAATTGGGGTCCGTTATCGGATACCAGAACGTCTGGTAATCCATGTGTTGTAAATAGTCTGTCTAGTTTCTCATGACCGCTTCGGTTGTTGTATTCCTCATTTCATAGATTTCGAGCCAGTTCGAGTAGGCATCTACTATCAGCAAGAATGTGTGGCCTTTGGTAGGTCCCGCAAAGTCCAGATGAATACGGGACCAGGGTCCCCGCGGTGTTTCCCATTCGGTTGGGGTCGCTTTCGGTGGGGCGTTGCTTACTTCCTGGCATTTGTGACAAGCTTTGACCCACGTCTCGATTTGCTTGTCAATGCCTGGCCACCACGCGTAGCTACATGCGAGGGCTTTCATGCGCACGATGCCAGGGTGGCCATCATGCAAGGTTCTTAGTACCGCTCGTTGTAGCCGCTCTGTGACAACGACTCTATCTCTCCAGATAATGCAGCCCTTCTGTGAAAACAATTCCATTTGTCAACTCTTGAATGGGGCGTAGTCATCAGGTATCTGGTCCAATGGTCATCCACGCTCGACCCAACTGAGAACTCGTGCTAAGGTGGGATCGCGTTTCGTTTCCATCGCGATATCTCGGGCTGTTAATGGCGGTGTTCGAAGTGTCTCGATCTGCAACTTTGTCACTGTAGGCGCGGGGTCATCAATGGTCTCTGGAAGCAGTGCTCGGCTCAATGCGCCGGCGTGGGGAATGGCCTTCCCCGGGCGATGTTGCAGCCGATAATTCTAGGCAGCCAAGAATTCTGACCAGCGAGTCATTCTGGCAGATAATATATCTGCAGCTTATCTCCTGCTATTATTCCCAGCAAAGGTTTGTGGTCAGTCACTATAGGAAAGGCTCGGCCATACACAAACTCATGAAATCTCTTGACAGCAGACACAATGGTAAGGGCTTCTTTATCAATCTGACTGTAATTGCGTTCTGCTTTTGAAAGCGTCTTTGAGAAATAGGCAACAGGGGCTTCGCTACCGTTTGGCAAAACATGGCTCAAAATGGTGCCTACTCCGAAAGGCGATGCATCACACGTGATCGTTAACGGCAAAGTCTCATTGTACTGCATTAGTACAGCATCAGAAGTCAATAATTTTTTTACATTTTGAAATGCCTGCTCTTCTCTATGTCCCCATACCCAGATTGCTTTCTTGTCCAATAAACGATGTAGGGGTTTGGCTACGGTTGCTTTGTGAGCCAGGAAAACGTTATAAAAATTGATAAGGCCAAGAAACGCCTGGAGGTCGGCTTTATTTCAGGGTTTTGGGGTGTTCTTGATTGCCCTCAATTTGCTATCAGCAGGGTGAATGCCATTACTGTCAATTAAATATCCCCAAAATTCAACACGATCAGTGCATAGTTTACACTTGTTTTTCTTAACCTTAAGCCCCGCGTCTTTGAATCTCTGGAGAACCAATCTCAGGCGTTCTCGTAATTTTTTCAGGGTAGGTGCAGCGATTAACACATCATCAAAGTATGGAACAATGCCCTTGATTCCTTGTAATAGTCTTTCCATCAAACTTTGAAAGATTCCCAGGGCTACGCTCACTCCGAATTGGAGTCGGGTACATTTAAAGGCACCTCGGTGCATAACGATTGTCTGTGTCTCTGCCGTTTTTTTATCTACTGGCAGTTGTTGGTATGCCTGGGCTAAGTCTAATTTAGCGAAGACTTTTCCGCCCCCCAGGGAATGGAGGAGGTGCTGCACCACTGGTACCGGATATGCGTTTTGTTGAAGGGCATGGTTCAGGATGGCTCGGTAGTACCCACAAATTCTTATTGAACCATCCGGCTTAATGGGTGTAATGATTGGGGTCTCCCAGGGAGAGTGATCGGTGGGCTCTAACAAACCCTGGGCTATCAATTTATCAAGCTGCTCATCAATCTTTGGTTTAAGGGCAAATGGCACTCAACGAGGCTTAAGGCGGATGGGAGCTATTTTGGGATTGAGGTTAAATGATATCAGGGTCCCCTTGTACTCGCCTCGTTTTTCTGCAAAGACATCCTTGAATTCTTGTACGAGGTCCTCTTCCCAGTTACTGCTACCGATTCAGTGAATGCCTGCCATCTCAATTCCAAGCGGGGCGAACCATTGGAGGCCTAACAGGCTAGGCCGGTCCTTGTCGATCACAGACAGGGGTAGGAATGCTGTACGGTTCTTGAATGATACCCGAACTCAACTGGATCCTACGACTGGAATCCGATTCCCTTGATAGTCTTTGAGTATGAGTCTTTGGAATCGGAGATCTTGTTGCCGGACTGTAGGGATGAGTTGCTTGAGGGTCTTCCGTGAAACCATCGAGAGAGACGATCCTGAGTCGACTTCCATCAGGCAGCGCTGGTTTTCGATGGCCACTTTCACTCGGATCTTCTTGGCATCCAGAGAGGAGGTGTGACCGATCGTGATAGTTTGGTGAGCCTCTTCTCACTTCGTGGGGCAGTTTATGGTTTTGTTTCTGTAGGAGTATTTGTTCCATTGGTGGTTCACTGGTTCTCGCCTTACAGGACGGCTTCCTGTCGGTTGGCGATAGTTAGCCCCCCTCGAGGGCTGGCTGGGTCCTATTTGGCTTCTACAGACCCATCCGAGATGGCCTCATTTCCCGCACACATGGCAGAGCGCGTCGAGGAATTTGCATTCTGATCGGGGGTGGCTTGCCCCACAACCAGCGCATTGATATTGAGATTTCTGCCATTGGTCCCGTTCGGACCTCAGTCGATGGACCTCTTCTTCGTCGCTGTCTAACGACAAAGAGAGGTCCTCGTGGTGGGCCATTATAAGCTGCCCTTCTGACTTAGGTGAAATGTCGCAGGTTGGTTGGTGAACCGGAGCGCGGTTGCGGCGCATTTGGGCAGCCGACTTCCTGGTTGCTTCTGCTGCAGTAGCTTCAGTGATCGCATCGGCAAGGCTGATGTCGCCTTTCGCCATCAATTTGCTTTGGATGTGTGGTGCATCCAATCCCAGAACTATTCTGTCTCTTAAGGCTTCTTCGAGATCGGCAAACCCACATAGGCCTCCCAGATTCCGGAGATCCGCTATGAAATCTGCGACACTTTCGCCCTTCCATTGACTTCTTTGATAAAATTCATGCCTTCTGACGAGCGTTGGAACGATTGGCGCGTAGTGGGCCCTTAGTAGAGGTTCGAGGACGTCCCAGTCCATAGACTTCACTTCTGCCGGTTTCGCTAGTGCCTTGGCCATCTTGAAAACGGTCGGCCCACAATGCGTTAGGAATACCGCCCGTTTCTTTCCAGTAGTGGCATCCTTCAAATTGTTGGTTTCCAAGACCATTTGGAAACGGTCCATATAAGAGTCCCAGTCTTCTTGCGCTGGATCGAATGGAGTGGGTGGTATGACGCCGCCGGACATGGTTCCGCCGTTGTGCGTTCAGCCACGTGCTCGGTTATCGTTCTTCGTTGTTCAGTCAGCTCTGACGTCTCCACATCCCATCCTCATCGCCAATGTTAAGTACTGAGCGTGGGCACGAAGAATGGAGATGAGCCGGTGAAACAGTGAACTTCAGAACTCTTTATTAACATGGTGTGACAGCTCAGCTCAATGGCTGCAACGGCCCTCCTTATATAGTCAACTTATTAACTATTCAAGCAATGAAAACCCGGTAGCGCTAGCTCCGTTAACCAATGGGATAGGCTCGTTAATGGCCAATCAGATTCACCTGAGCGGACCAATCTGATGTCGCCATTAACGGCCAATCAGAAGTGCAGGGCCAGAACCCTGCACTTGACTTCAAGCTCTTGATAACTTTATTAACACATTTATTCATTCACAACAGTATATTAAACTTTCTTTTGTCTGCTTGATATCCACAAGATGGTGCTGTGTCAATGCATACTGCTTTCTGTTGCACCATTGCTGAAAGGTTTCTTGAAATTGTTTTGTTAAGATGGGTACATTATAACTTACTCCTCTAATATTTACTTGCTACATATTAAATCTCACTGAGTTCAGTAAGACAATATAACTTTCTGAGTTCAGGAACTAATGCTGGAACTAATGCAAAGCAAAGTGCCCATGCCCACATAAATGTTTGGGGTCAGCTGGGAACAGCTGCCCAAATAATTACAGAAGCCGTTAGAGGGGTGATGGAACTGTTTTAATGATTTGAAGAGAAATGCTTCATTTGCACCAAAGTAGGAATATGCACCTATTTTTATCCAAAGCATGTTTTGGGAGTTCACCTGCTGTATGAAACAAGAAACAAACTTACGGTGGTGCCCAAAGATGCACTGAGCAGCCTTCCCCTCCAAAGTCTTCTTCCTGTTTTGGATCTAACTAGTTGCACATCACCATGTTACTAAAAATTTGGGGTTTAATTTTTTTTTTTTACTACTGTTTCTGTGGGCGTGGCTTGGTGGGCATGGTGTGGTTTGGTGGGCATGGCAGGGAAAGGATACTGTAAAATCTCCATTTCCGCCCCACTCCTGGGGGAAGGATACTGCAAAATCTCCATTCCCTCCCCACCCCACTAACCTGATTTCCAGCTCCGTTTTCTTGTGCAGGGCAACTAAAGAAGATCCAGCTGATCAGCTGGGACTCGGGAGGCAGAGAAAAGATGGGGATGGGACCAGTCAGAGGTGGTATTTGCCAGTTCTCCTCAAAACTACTCAAAATTTCCACAACCAGTTCTTCAGAGGATCTTCAAAGAATCTTCACAATGCCTTGCATAGCTATCATCTTGAATGGCAGTCAGGGGTTGGCTTTTTTCCCCTCCAGAATTTGAGAATAATTCATTTGTCAGCATTCTATCTATCTTCCTTTCCAGTACCAACTGTGCAGTTTTTCTTCATATTTTTTAGTGGGCAAATCCTAACCCTGTAAAAATGGGTGCCTTAGAGAAATCCAAAATAGGAAAAATCACATTTTGGCTTAATTTCCTTGAATGCAGCAGGTTGATTTATTGGGTCATTTCAAATATTGAACCATGCTTTGAATGGGTCTATTTCTATGGTTGGGTCCCTCATTATTCAAAATTTTAAGTTCTGAGGCACTGCTTCAGAAACTTAGGTTGTGTAATTGCTAAAACATATTAGAAATATCTGCACATTATCACATAAAGGAAGACAGAGTTGCAGGCAACTTTCCAAGTTTTTTTTTTTTTTACAGTTACGCAGTTAATTCACACATTATAGAAGTAGCAGAAACATAATCCAGATCCATATCATGGGCTCAGTAAAGCTGAAGGCTTTCAAATGCCCAGAACTGGTATATTTGGAAAGATTTCCTTGTTGTTTCATTAACACTTTCTCTTTCTCAAATCTGTTAATATTTATTAAGGGAAAGTAATAACGAAAAACATGCCAAAGTCCAGTCTCAGCTATAGAGGCAACAGCCAACACTTTTCAACAATCATGAGCCAGACATCAGCCCCAACTCAGCCACTCTATGACAAGCCTGAAGAGAAGAGTTTTGCCTTCGGAATTCCTGACATTGTTGTTGTCATCATTTATTTCATCTTTGTCCTAGCTGTGGGAATATGGGTAAGTCCCCTAAATAGCCATTTTGGCAATTAGGGAAGCTCTGTCTGTCTGTCTGTGTCCTTTAGGTGGACAATATACAATGACCCTGCAGAAAGTCACAGTCACTTGTTCCTGATGGTTTTTTTGTTTGTTTGTATTTTGTTTTGCCTGATAGCTGCATTAAGGTTGGCCACTTTCCCTTCCTAACACAAACCCTAGCTTGGAAATAAATCATTCTCTTTGCAAAAGAGAGACTTCTTATTTATGTTATTTATCACACAGATAACTGTTTTCGTTTCGCAGGTGAATTTATGTACCTTCCTCCTGATACCACAGATATGAAAGATAGCTGAATATTCTCCACAGCATTCCTTACTTTCACTGGTGTTGTATAATGTTATAGAAGCAATCGCAGTAGTAGCAAGCAGTAGGTTTCAGAAGAGTTGCTGACCAGGAGAAGTTGCCTTACCTCAGATCACCCCATTAATTCATTTAACCTATTGCTGATAATGACTAACAATTGCTCCCCTAGCTTTTGGGCATGGGTTATCAACACCTACCTGGAAATGCTGGGCAATTGAACCTGAGGGCTTCTGCATGCAAAGCAGATATTCTGTCACTGAAAGAGTGTTCTTGCCCTTTTCTGAATCCATCACTCCCAACTTTCTATTTTTAGAGAGTATCAGCAGCCATGTCCGTCTCTTTCATACTAAACAACTGATACATCCAAACCTCCTCTCTGTCACTTTGCATTTAATATACAAACCTCAAAGTGATTGATCTATCGCAATCTATCTACGCTAACTTATAGTAGTGAATTTATTCATTCTTTACATGACAAATGTATTGTGTGCCAGTCTTGAAGACAGTATCACTCTCAAGTTTACTGTGTTCTGGTCTAAAACCTTGAATGCCAGTGTCCACAGTAGGGAACAGGTATTGAAGAATGCCTGCTATGTGTTGAGAACAGTTAGAGTGAAATAAAAGACTCCTAAATAAATCAATAGAGCAAGGTTTAAGAATAAAGGTGGAGCAGATAAAAGAAATGTGATTCTGTTCCATATATTTCTCTGCATTCTTCCTTGTAGAGAATTTCATCCAGGAATATTTTCCTATATCTTTCTTTCTACTTGTGCTGTCTATACCCTTTGAAAAGCCTCTTTGGAGAAGGAAAGGTAAGGCTCCAAGCTGCATATGACACCGTCCTGCATCCCATTTTTTTCAGTCTCCAGATCCCTTTTGTTTTTAGTACCAAAGTAAAGTTAACAGAGATTTAAAAAGGAAAAATTCCAACTCCAAGGAGGATAAAGAGAAAATCTCAATTGTGACAGGTATGGAATGTCACCTTAGATCAAAAGAGCTATGCAGTTGTGGTTGCACATAAAAAAAGCAGTCGGGGCTTTTGTCCCATAGTTTCATACACCCTCTTGATATTTTTGATTCACTCCCATCCATTGGTGTCTTACCCTAAGGTAAGAAACCATATATCCACCATCCTAAGAAACCCTAAGGACAAAATCGAGTTGGAAAATCAAGGAGTATACGAAATCCCTTGCACTGCCTGC
>BHEV01007960.1:0-15388 GCA_004319985.1 Emydocephalus ijimae
ATAGAGTCAGCATATTGCCCCCAACAATCTGGGTCCTCATTTTACCCACCTCAGAAGGATGGAAGGCTGAGTCAACCTTGAACCTGATGAGATTTGAACTGACAAATTGCAGGCAATTGGCAGTCAGCAGAAGTAGCCTGCAGTACTACACTCTAACCACTGTGCCACCGTGGCTCTCACACTGCCTCTTCATCTTCCAGAAGTCATGTAAAGAAGCTCTGTGGCCTGCAGAATCTCTGAAAATCATTTAAGAAGTCTGCAGAGACTGTGGAAGAGCATTGTCCAAAGCCACTTCAAGAATGAAGACCTTATATGACTCAGAGCTGCCTCAAGTAGGTCACAGGGAATCTGTCAACAGAAACAGAATACCATCTCAAGATAAGTGATATGTACATCATATACACATGATTGCATTGTATTTTTTAAAATATAAATAGATAGAAATGATTTGTTTCTCTTTTGTTCAGGAAGGGAGTTGTGTATATCATATATCAGTAGAGTCAAATTAAGCAGCTTCTGAATTTTTGACTTGCTGAGCCCAAAAGGTTTGCTTATCACTTAAATCACAATAACACTATGTGTGTAGAATATATTTCATGGTTTGATCAAGAAACCCTTAGGATAGCTGTATAAAGCAACAAATGCATCACTGAGAGATCTAAAAGGCAACAATGAAGGAAAGAACCTTCCATGTGATCACAAAGAATCAACTTTTATTTATTTATTCATTTAATTTATATAGTCTCTCATTTCACCAAAAATGATTTTAGGTGGCATACAACAATTTGATGATACTTAATCTTTTATTTCCATCATGAAGCATACAGCTAACCTAAATTTTTTGTTCTTGTTTTGTAGGAAAGTTTAATGTAAAATAAAGCATAGCCATGTACTGTATATATTCACTTGAATCATCTCTTAACCAGAAGTGGTATTCAGCAGGTTCTGACCAGTTCTGGAGAACTGGTAGCAGAAATTTTGAATAGTTCAGAAAACCCGCAAATACCACCTCTGACTGGAGATTTTACAGTACCCTTCCCCTGCCACACCCACAAAGCCATGCCCACAGAACCGGTAGTAAAAAAAATTGAATCCCACTACTGCTCTTAACTCCAAATGTAAGAAGAAAGAAAGACTAGCATTGGATTTCAGAGAACCGCAAGTGCTTCATTTGGGATGAGTTTTCTGCTGTCTAGCAATTTGCCGAACTCCTGCTATTAGCCCTCACGACAGATTTTTTTTTCTTCAAGAAGGGAGAAGTTTAGGCTGGACTAAGTGGACTGAAGCATTGAGCTTATCATCTTCTGCATGCTCTTTTAAAGGAATATTTTAAAACAAGGGTTTTCTTGAGGGTGCATGAAAAGTCCAGGTAAATAATAGGATATTGGCTATATGTTGGCATTTTTATTTAGTATGCAATGGATTAACTTTGTTTTCATTTTAGAGTTAAGTATCGTTATTTAGTGGCCGTCACATACATAGCTGAAAAGATTCAATCCTACCATATATTTAACACGTTCAGTAGTTCCTGAAGTCTAAATTTCAGGGTGCGAGGTTCGAGTGAAATTTCTTTAAGGGTGCAGGGTGAAAAAAAGGTTGGGAACCAACCTATGGTTGTTTTAAAACAACCATAACATTGAGGAGGAAGCTGGTATACATTTTTTCTAAAAAAAAATTCTGACCCAGTTCAGATAGCTTTCCATTCATGACTGTAGTAAAATCTAATCAGAAAAAAGGATGAGCTCATCTGGAATTTCATACATATTTGTATTTTCTAATGAATAAACACATGTATGATTGAGTTTTCAACCCAAAATCCTGGATAGTGGATGATAACTAAGATGGCTCTTACTCTTATTCTGGAAAGGTATAAACACCTGGATTTTCCAAGGTGTCTTTTGAGATTGATTCTAGAACCATCAATATATATTTAAGTTAACTCTAGAACCATCAATATATATTTAAGTTTGATTACATTTACAATATATATTGCTATATTTATATTATTGTGTTATTGTATTTTCTTATATGCACTGTAAACCACCTAGCTCTGTACTGAAACAGTGACATTATAAATCTCATAATAAATGAATGTTCATTATTAATGCTTCTTCAGACATATAAAATATCTAATAGACCAGGAGTGTGAAACTCACGTCATCTTGGCATTGTAACATGACATATCACGACTTTTTCCCCCTTTGCTAAACTGGGCATGGTCATCTGGCCCGTGGGCTTTGAGCATGATTGAAAAAAACCTAAAAGGATATATATTTTCAAATATTTTAAAAAACCAATAAGGAGAACCATGAAACAAAATGTAGTAAATAGTGCAATTTAGCACCATACTACATTTGAGAACAGATTGTTCTATCCTGTTGCTAGAGAATATCTGCGAAATTATAGATAACCTTACTAGAATTCATTTGTTTAGCTTCTAAAGAGAAGTTATGTTAATGCTTGTCATTGCTATGCCTGCATAATCCCATTTTTGTTTTATCAGAATGTCCAAAAATAGTTTTCCAGACAGAGATGTATCAGGTCCACTTAGCCATAGATGAAACATTCCAATATTGCCCTATTTGAGTTTAAATGCAAATATTCATAAGTTAGTATGAAATCTGAAGAAAAAATTACATTGACACTGAAATAAAAAACAAAGTCACATATCATTCATCAGTATCTGGAGAGACAATAAATATGGCTTTGTTACATGCACTCAAATATACAAAGAAAATAAACCTTCTAGTTCATTTTTCTATTTTTCTATGTTAGTCACTTTTTAAAAAAAAAAATGCCTTTACTGTCTAAATTTGGTAGATACACTGCATTAACTTGTTGATACTGGTATTACTACATGAAAATCAATGTACATTTGAACCAAACTTGAAATATTTGTCATTGTCCTCACTTTAAAAACATTATATCCAATTGTAAATTTGTCATTTAACAGTATGGAATAGAATATCATGAGGTGAACCTCTCTAGCATTCCCTAATATATTCTAGCATCGGAAGTTAGGTTTTGAATAGATAAGCTTAGCCACAGCTTCAAGCAGCATACATTCTGGTTCTATTTTCACTCTCAGGAGTAAAGGCAGAGCTGTCCTAAAATATACCTCATTCAACACACTAAAAGGCAGGCAGTTATATGCCACACAATCTATTTCACTCTGAAACAAAGCCAAGGCATTTTATTTCTAGAGAGAAGGAAGCAGTAGAACAGTGAAAATAAGTCTATGTTTCATTGCACAGCCTTCAGCTAGTAGGGATTCATGCTTTTCAAAGCATGCCATAATACAGCTTTATTTATAAGTTATAGTATGGTTTATTTGGCTTTGGCTCAGTGTATTGAGTGAATCAATGAAATACAAGGTTCATTGGACTACCTCTCTCACACTACATAACCCTTTCTTCACACTCCATTCTACATCAATGTAATTTTTTTTCACTATTGTTTGTTCTCCACTGAAATTAATAGCGTAGAACTATGAGCATGTGAGGAAACCTGAATAACTGAAGTAATTCTTGAGAATTACTTCAACTAATTTCAACTAATTAGTTTGGTATTTTTTTGATTGAAGGAAAAATATCAATTCATCAGAACATTTCAAATGCCAAATTATACGTCAGTTGCAAATCTTTCCATGTGCATGGCGCAAGGCAACTGTCATTCCTTTAAAAAAACCCTAGAGCTCAACCATTATGGATTATGACAGTTGATCACTTGGCATTATGTATAAATCTAGCCTATTTTGTCTTATTCTACAAAAAAATGCTTTAGCTTTTTATTAAAATCAACCAAAGATAGATATGTAATCATCTGTTCAATTTTCCTGCAAGGTTTAGAATAAAAAAGTTCAAAGATGATTCTTCACTGTTTCCAGGGCAGCTCCATGGGCCAGATCTAGGCTGGATCTGGCCTACGGGCCTTGAGTTTGACACCCTGGCCTACATTTGAATTTTATCTATACTAGAAGTGATCACAAAATATTGTTCATTTTAATCACAACTAAGTTTGAAATCTGTTAGGGTGATATGTCTGTTTGGGCAAGTACAAAAAAAATGATAGTGGGCTTTCTTTATCTGAGAGTCGGGCAAGGAATATCATTTGAGATCTATTTTTTCTCCCTAATCTGAGGGGAACATTTAAGTAGGCTTCCAAATATTATCTACTCTATGTTACCCCGAATATTGTCCAGCTGTTATTATGTCCTGCACTCTCTCTATACAAATGCCCCACCAGGGACTCAACAAAATCTACCCCATGCCTGACAACAAAGTGGACTTCAAGGACCTATGACATCCTTTGTAGGGTCATTGGGAATGCTCTGCCAGAAGGCAGGTGCCACAATAACAAAAAATTCCAAAGTGAGAGGAAACAGATTGCCTTTGTTTCTGAAGAAATATTGCTCAAAGAGCCACAGATGCCAAGATGCTGTATTCTAATCTTTTTCATTGAATACCAAATAATAACATAGCTTCATAATTATAAATTATTCAATTGTCTATACGTAGTGATGAGAAGCATCCATTAAACAAAACTATTTCAGCTTTTGAATAACTTAATCAGAGGCCTGACAGTGGAGTTGATTTATTTCCTTCTATCCTCTAGTGAGAAGGGATGGGAGTGGCATAGAATTGTCTGTAAAACCATCTTGAGAAAGGCTATTTGGGAATTCAAGTAAAAATGTTCTGAGGACAAAACAAATGATCTGATGGAAATTTGACCTTCCAAAAACCATAAACCATATTATGTTAGGATTCATAGTTCCTGAAGTCTTTCATTTCTATCACAGTTAAAAGAACAATTATCGTTTTCAAAGTTTAAAAAATGGGGCCTTTTATTCTTTATAACCACTAGGGCTGTGCAGCAATAAGAATTTGATGGACAAAATAGTACAGTGGCCCATAAACCTAGATGTCAGGAAGAGTATACATCAAATGTGCTCTGTTATTTGTGTAATGTCGTACATGTTGGCACATATCCACTCCTAATCTTATTTTATTTGACTGAAATGCACTATAAATAAATATTTCTTTGTGTGAGACTTTTGAGCAAAACATTTCCATTGCTTTTATATGATAATTTAGTACTGACCCCTATAGGGAAAACTGAAGACTCATGTAAAGTAGTTGTCATGTTGTAAAGTTTCATCAAAAGATTTAACTCCCAGCACAGTGAATTCTTAAAAATTGTCTTTCCAAACCCTGCTGTCAGTGTATTTGGATAGAGCAAAGCAGCGGTCTGCCTGAAACTCCTTTTTTCCAGTTTAAATCAAAACAGTAGGAGATTTGAGGAAAACATTTCAGCCCTTTAGAAGGCCACAGCATGTGAAAGTCTAAAGACATCCATCAATGTGGATTCTCTGTTGTAGCATTCACTTGTTAATAACAAACTGGTGTTCATGGCAGGTGGTATAACATTGGTATTGTTAAGTATTGAGCATGGGTGAGAAGGAGACAAGCCTCTGAACGGTGAACTTCAGCTCTTTATTTACATTGTGACTTCTCTCTATAACAGCAGTAAACTCCGCCTTATATAGGCAACTCTTGTAACGTTTTAACCAATAACAAGCTAGGAACGCTAGCTTTTATAACCAATAAGAACTCTCTGTTAAGGGCCAATCGATTTCCCCGGAACGGGCCAATCCGGTCCGGCCGCTTAACAGCCAATCAGAAGTGCAGGGCCAGAACCCTGCACTTACTCCAAGCTCACACTTTATTAATCATATTGCATACACAACACCCCTTCCCCCTGGCTTCTTAGTTCAGGGCACAGTTACATAGTCCCATAAATAGGACGGTTGTCTTTTTAGTCTCTTTGATTTCCGTTGTATTGGCTGGTTGAAATCCAGCTGAGGTAGATCGTTGTTTGGCAGTGGGGCTGCCTCTGGTTCAGAGTTCACTTCTACGTCATTGCCCTCATTTTCCGCAATTCCCTGAGGCGCAAACGTTTCTCCCTCCGGCTCCCCTTCCTGAGTTTCAATTAAATCGTTGTTTCTTTCGAACGGGTTTCCTAGGACTTCATCTTCTTCCGTACCTCCCCCCCCTCAGTTTGGTCATAGGGGAGTTGCAGACTTGCCACTGCAAGTCGTGACCGTAATTGGTCGATATGCCGTTTCCAAAGTTTATCGTCAAGGCATTGCACAAGATAGGATCTAGGGGCGGTGACATGTACTATTGTCGCTTCTACCCACAACGGGTCACCCGATAGGTTTTTTGCATATACAAGGTCTCCTACCTGGAAGGTGCGACAGCGGCCGCTGGATCCTAGTGGTTTCTCCGGTTCATAAGCAGGGTGCAACCGGTCGAGGTGGGAGCGGAGCCTTCGTCCCATCAGCAGTTCAGCGGGAGTTTTGTTGGTGGCACTATGTGGGGTGATGTGTTGCAAGAAGAGGATTTGATTGACCTTGTCGTCAATGTTATCGTAGTCTACTTTTTGCAAGGTTTTCTTCACAAATTGGACCATGCGTTCTGCTCGGCCGTTGGTCGCAGGGTGCGCAAGCGAGGTGAGCGCATGGCAGATGGCGCGGTCAGCGAGGTACTGCTCAAACACTAGTGCAGTAAACTGTGGCCCGTTATCGGATACCAGGACATCTGGTAATCCGTGGGTTGCAAAGAGTCTGTTTAAAATCTTGATAACCGCCTCAGAGGTCGTAGTCGTCATGCGATGAATTTCGAGCCAATTTGAGTAGGCATCGACGGTAAGCAGGAAGGTGTGGCCCTTGGTTGGTCCCGCGAAATCCAGGTGAATTCGGGACCATGGTCCACATGGTGTCTCCCATTCAGTAGGCATGGCTTTTGGTGGGGCGTTGCTGACTTCTTGGCACCAGGGACAAGCTTTAACCCACTGTTCGATTTGCTTGTCAATGCCCAGCCACCATGCGTAGCTTCGTGCAANCAGTCTGCCAAGACTTGAATAGTTTGAAGTCATCTGATACTTGGTCTAATGGCCATCCAAGTTCTACCCAGCTTAGGACTCGTGCTAGGGTGTGGTTGCGCTTGGTTACTCTCGCGATGTCTCGAGCGGTCAGTGGCGGCAAGTTGAATGCCTCAATTTGCAATGTGGTTACCGTTGGTGCCGGATCATCGAGAGTCTCTGGAAGCGTTGCTCGGCTCAATGCGTCAGCATGGGGAATGGCTTTCCCCGGGCGATATTACAACCGATAGTTATAAGCAGCTAAGAATTCTGACCATTGGGTCATCCTAGGGGATAATATGTAGGGAGTCAGCTTATCCCCAGCTATTATCCCTAGCAACGGTTTGTGGTCAGTCACAATGGTAAAAACCCTCCCATACACGTATTCGTGAAATCTTTTCACAGCTGAGACGATTGCGAGGGCTTCTTTATCAATTTGTCCATAGTTTCGCTCTGTTTTCGAAAGAGTCTTTGAAAAATATGCAACAGGGGCTTCGTTCCCATTAGGCAGCACGTGGCTCAAAATGGCGCCCACCCCAAAAGGCGATGCATCGCAGGTTATAACTGATGGCAAAGTCTCGTACTGCATGAGTACAGAGTCAGAAGTGAGCAGTTTTTTAACATTTCGGAATGCCTGTTCTTCCTGGTAACCCCATAACCACATTGCTTTTTTATCTAACAATCGGTGTAACGGTTCAGCGACAGTTGCTTTGTGCGGTAAAAATACATTATAGAAATTGATGAGGCCGAGGAACGCCTGGAAATCGGCCTTGTTTTGTGGCCTGGGAGCATTTTTGATCTCTTTTAATTTACTTTCGGTAGGGTGAATGCCCTGGCTATCAATCAGGTACCCTAGAAACTCAACACTGTCAGTACACAATTTACATTTGTTTTTTTTAACCTTAAGACCGGCTTCTTGGAATTTTTTTAGGACTAATTTTAACCGGTCCTGTAAAATTTTTTTTGTAGGGGCTGCAATTAATACATCGTCAAAATAGGGGACCACGCCCTTAATTCCTTGCAATAACCTTTCCATAAGGCTCTGGAAGATCCCCGGGGCTACACTAACTCCGAATTGCAGCCGGGTACATTTAAAGGCACCGCGGTGCGTCACAATAGTTTGGGCCTGTGCCGTTTTTTCATCTACTGGTAATTGCTGATACGCCTGAGCTAAATCCAATTTAGCAAAAACTTTCCCGCCCCCCAGGGAATGGAGGAGGTGCTGCACCACCGGAACTGGATACGCGTTCTGCTGCAGGGCGTGGTTCAAGGTGGCCGGTACTCCCCACAAATTCGGATTGACCCGTCTGGCTTAATGGGTGTTAAAATAGGGGTTTCCCATGGGGAGTGATCGATGGGCTTCAACACCCCCTGAGCTATTAGTCTGTCGAGTTGTTCGTCGATTTTCGATTTTAAGGCAAACGGAACTCAACAGGGCTTCAAGCGAATGGGAGCTACTTTTGGATCTAGGCTGAATGAGATCCAGGTCCCCTTGTACTCGCCTAAGCTGTCCGCGAAGACGTCCCTGAACTCAGAGATAAGGTCTTCCACCCAGTCACAGCCACTGACTCGGTTTACGCCGGCCACTTCAATGCCGAGTGGCGCGAACCATTGGAGGCCCAGTAGGCTAGGCCTATCCCTATCGATGATCGTTAAAGGTAAGTACGCTGTGTGTTTCTTGAAGGAAACTCGGACTCGGCAGGACCCGACGACGGGGATTCGATTCCCCTGGTAGTCCTTGAGGATGAGGCGTTGGAAACGGAGGTCTTGGCGTTGAATTGTGGGGATGAGTTGCTTGAGTGTCTTCCATGACACCATCGAGAGGGACGATCCCGAGTCGACCTCCATGTGGCAAGGCTGGTTTTCGATGGCTACCGTGACTCGGATTATTTTAGTGTCCAAGGTTGAGGCGTGACTGATAGTGATAGCATGGTGAGCCTCTTCTTTCTGCAAAGCTTGATTTCTGTAGGAGTGGTTTACTGGCGCTCGCCTTACAGGAAGGTTTCCTGTCAATTGGCAATAGTTAGCCCCTTTTGAGGCCTGGCTGGGTCCTGGCAAGCTGTGGCAGACCCGTCCAATGTGGCCTCGTTTCCTGCACTCGTGGCAGAGTGCGTCGCGGAATTTGCATTCGGACCTGGCATGGTCGGCTCCACAGCCAGCGCAAGGGCGTAGGGGCTTTGGACGATGGTCCCGGTCGGACCACAATCGGTGGACCCCTTCTTCGTCGCTGTCTGATGACAAAGAGAGGTCCTCGTGGTGCGTTGTCGCAAGCTGCCCTTCTGAGTTGGATGAGATGTCGCTGGCCAGTGGTGGTACCGGAGTGTGGTTTCGGCGAAGTTGTGCAGCCGACTTCCTGGTTGCTTCTGCTGCAGTAGCAT
Organism: Emydocephalus ijimae; assembly: GCA_004319985.1. Classification (NCBI taxonomy): domain Eukaryota; kingdom Metazoa; phylum Chordata; class Lepidosauria; order Squamata; family Elapidae; genus Emydocephalus; species Emydocephalus ijimae. The sequence continues at coordinate 9,300 of BHEV01007960.1, forward strand.
CGGCGATGGCGTCGGCAAGGCTGATGTCGCCTTTTGCCATCAGCTTGCTTTGTAAGTCTGGTGCATCTAGTCCCAGAACTATTCAATCTCTTAGTGCCTCTTCTAAATCGGTGAATCCGCAGAGGCCTCCCAAATTTCGGAGGTCTGCTACGAAGTCGGCCATGCTTTCTCCCTTCCGCTGGCTCCTCTGATAAAACTCGTGGCATCTCACGAGCATAGGCATGGTTGGAGCGTAGTGGCCTCTCAGGATGGGTTCGAGGTCGTCCCAATCCAAGGCCTTCACTTCTCGGGGTTTGGCTAGTGCTTTAGCCATCTTAAATATGGTTGGACCGCAATGCGTTAGGAACACCGCCCTTTTTTTTCCTGGTGTGGCATCCTTTAAGTTGTTCGTCTCTAGGAACATTTGGAAGCGATCAATGTAGGACTCCCAGTCCTCTTGTGTTGGATCGAACGGAGCGGGTGGTACGATGCCGCCGGACAGGGTTCCGTTGTTGGCGCCGTCTGTCACGTGCTCGGTGTTCTTCCTGGTTTCGTTTGTTCAGACGTCTCCAAATCCCACCCTTGTCGCCAGTGTTAAGTATTGAGCATGGGTGAGAAGAAATGGAGACAAGCCTCTGAATGGTGAACTTCAGCTCTTTGTTTACATCGTGACTTCTCTCTATAACAGCAGTAAACCCCGCCTTATATAGGCAACGCTTGTAACGTTTTAACCAATAACAAGCTAGGAACGCTAGCTTTTGTAACCAATAAGAACTCTCTGTTAAGGGCCAATTGGATTCTCCGGAACGGGCCAATCCGATCCGGCCGCTTAACAGCCAATCAGAAGTGCAGGGCCAGAACCCTGCACTTACTCCAAGCTCACACTTTATTAATCATACTGCATACACAACAGGTATATTGATTATTCATCTTATTCAATAGGTTTTCAACTCCCCTGCCATACACATAATATAAAGCATACTAAACCTGCTAAACTGTGACCAAAATAAATATATAAATAACCAGTGCTCTGACTAAAGTAATTAAAAATCAGTACCAGTTTGGTAGTACCTTTGCAGACTAACAGATTTGATTTAAAATGGTTCTTTCTCCCCGCCCCTCCCATCCCTGATGAAATGAGTTGTAACTTATGAAAGCTTTTGTATTTTAATAAAATTTGATACCGTAAATAATGTGATGCGACCAGACTTCTTTCTCATTTTTGGCCACAATGTTCTCCTTCAACAATGTCTACTAAATAAGCTAAAACTGTGTTGTTAGAAATTGTTACATTAAACAGTCTTCTTCTTCTGGATTTATTTGGTTTCACATATTAAAATGTGACATCATTTCTCGTTTTTTAAAAAATCAGTTATAGAATATGTATTTTGTTAGAATAAAATTCCAGATTGAACTCCTGGCACCTCCAATTACGTAATATAGCAAGATTCAACTCAACCTTAGGCAGAGCTAAGGTTGCTCAGAGCTATATAGATACAATGGTAGCAGATATTACAATATTGAGAAGTTGGAAAGTAGTGTCATATGTCCTACACTCCAAACTTCTTGCTACTTTCAGATGTGGGGAAGAATGCCATCATTTTTTCCATTATGAAAACATAGTTTAGATATATCATATTGCATAAGTGTTTGCCAGGCTCCAAAAACCAAGAAAGACACATGATGATTCTTCCAAGCAGATATCTTTATTGTTTCACACCTAGAGACAGAGTCTTGCCAGACTGAAGCAGACTACTATCTACATGAAGCATATATTTTAGGAACTATTAGGGAGAGACCAGAGCTGGTATTCAGCAGGTTCTGACCAGTTCTGAAGAATCGGTAGTGGAAATTTTGAGTAGGTCGGAGAACCAGTGGTAACCTTCCCCCAGGAGTGGGGTGAGAATGGAGATTTTACAGTATCCTTTCCCTGCCATGTCCACCAAGCCACACCCAACAAGTTCTGCCACACCCACCAAGCCATGCCCACAGAATCGGTGGTAAAAATTTTTGAATCCCACCACGGGAAGAGACTATCTTCATTCTCTTTTTCTCAGACAAACTATCTGAACTGAGTTGCCACTAACTATTCTGGAATGCATTCCCTCCCCCATTGTGAATCTGGGCTTCATTATGGAAGGATACTTTGATTCCTATAATGGACAAATTGCTGCAAATGTTAATGGTGTTAGCAAAGACAGCAAAAACGACTGCTTTAATTAAAGATTACAATTAATTTTGTTTCTACTTGGAACTGTTTTTGGACTTTGTAATTGAGGTGAAAAAGTTAAACTTTGTTTTTGGGTCTTGCTGATTAGATAGGTTTGTTGTATATATTATTAGTAAAAGGAAAAAGAAAATGTATATTATTGCTTTATTCTACTGCACCAAAAGGAGTCAAAAGTGCTTTTCTTTTTCTTTTCCCTTTTACCCTACACTTTTTCCTTTCCTCCCTTTTCTCCCCTATTTTTCTGTTATTTTCATTTTTCTTTCTATTTTTGTATTTTATATTCTAATAAAGTAATAAAATATAACAATGGAATTCAGACTGCATTATATCGTTGCATTTAGGACAAGCAAATAGAAAGACATTTGCAATTTAGGACAAATCATTTGATGCATCTGTGTCTGAGGACAGCAAACAGGCAACATGGTTGAAAGAAATGGATATTTACATCTCACTCAACAGTTAACTAAATGTGGATGCAGCATTTTTCCAGGCTGCCATGAGGGACTTCATTGAGAGTGTGTGTGTGGATTCCTCCACAATCATTTCCACCAGAAAAACCTCCAAATTTTCAGCTTCTTATTGAATTTCTTTTGCAAGTATAGAGGACTCCTATTCACTGTGTGGATTGGCAATTAGCTATTTCTCCTGAAAGCATCTGAACCCCCAATCCTTCAATTGTCTTTGATCCTTTGATAGCAGTCATAACAAGTGGGTGATCTTGAGAAGGCTAAAAGGGTTAGAGCTGGTCAGACCTGGAATGGGATAATATCAAGAAATGCGAAGACTACGTGCTAGATGACAAAAAAATATATTCCAGAAATAGGCAGTAGTAACTATTTGTTACTGTTGCCAATAAATGGGACATATTAAACATAGTACATACATAAATAAATACATACAATAACACATATCCATCAGTAGGAGTTAAGCTGAATTTGAATCAGGCATTATAATTGTATGGCAGAGATCATGAACATTTGTACTTCAACTTCTTGCAAAGGGATGGGTCTTGTTGGAATATAATTTGTTTTTGTTTTCAATTTACAGGTAGTAAGTAGAGCCATTTTGATACTGGATTTTAACAGAGGGGTTGCTGGATATTTTGAAGTGGAGAAATGTTTCTAGACCAAAGAGCAGAACAATTTCCATCTCAGAAGGTACTAAACAGAAGGTTATAGATAGCTGTTAAGTTTGAAGCATGGGCGAGAAAGAATGGAGATGAGCCGGTGAAACGGTGAACTTCAACTCTTTATTTACATGGTGTGACAGCTCAACGGGATGGCTGCGATAGCCTTCCTTATATAGGCAACCCAATAACTGTTTAACCAATAACAACCCAGGAGCGCTAGCTCCGTTAACCAATACGAATGCTCCGTTAATGGCCAATCAGATTCCCCTGAACGGGCCAATCCGATCCTGCCATTAACAGCCAATCAGAAGTGCAGGGCCGGAACCCTGCACTTAGCTCCAAGCTCAATATAACTTTATTTAACCTTTATGCATTCACAACACCCCTTCCCCCTGGCTTCTGTTTACAGGGCGCGGTCACATAATCCTTAAGGTAGGACGGTTGCTTTATTCGTCTGTTTGATTTTCGCTGCGAGTTTTGCATTTGGCTGCAATCTCGCTGAGGTAGATCATTGTTTGGTGAAGGGGTTGCCTCTGGTTCAGAGTTCGCATTTCCATTGTCACCAATATCTTCGGCAGCTGCCTGAGGTGGACTTACTCCCATCCCTGGTTCCAGTTCCCATGTCTCTATTCCACTATTGTTCCCTTCGAACGGGTTTTCCTCTGGTTGAATTTCGTCTTCTACTGTATCTCCCCCCCCTCAGTTTGGTCATAAGGGAGTTCAGAAGTGCCTGACCGGAGCCGTGATTGTAACTGATCGATATGGTGCTTCCATAGTCTATCGTCAGGGCACTGTACAAGGTAGGATCTTGGGCCGGTTACTCGGATTACAGCGGATCGCCCGATAGGTTTTTAGCGTACACCAAATCGCCTACCTGGAAGGTGCGGCATCGGCCGCTGGATCCAAGTGGTTTTTCCGGTTCATAAGCTGGGTGTAACCGGTCGAGGTGGGAGTGGAGCTTTCGTCCCATAAGCAGCCAAGAATTCTGACCAGCGAGTCATCCTGGGGGATAACATGTAGGGAGTCGGTTTATCTCTGGCTATTATCCCCAGCAATGGTTTGTGGTCAATCACAATAGTAAAAGCCCGGCCATATATGTATTCGTGAAATCTTTTAACGGCAGACACAATCGCAAGGGCTTCTTTATCGATTTGGCTATAATTTTGCTCAGTTTTTGAAAGCGTCTTTGAAAAATATGCAACAGGGGCTATGCTACCATTAGGCAGTACATGGCTCAAAATGGCGCCCACTCCGAAAGGCGAAGCATCGCATGTGATGTTTAACGGCAAAGTCTCATTGTACTGCATGAGTACAGAGTCAGAAGTCAGTAGTTTTTTTACATTACAGAACGCCAGTTCTTCTCTATGACCCCATACCCAAATTGCTTTTTTGTCCAGTAAACTATGTAAAGGTTCAGCGACAGTTGCTTTGTGCAGTAGAAACACATTATAAAAGTTGATAAGGCCTAGAAACGCCTGAAGATCGGCCTTGTTCCGAGGTCTGGGAGCGTTTTTTATTGCTCTTAATTTACTGTTGGTAGGATGAATATCCTGACTGTCAATTAAATACCCTAAAAATTCGACACGATCTGTACACAGTTTACATTTATTCTTTTTCACTTTAAGACCGGCGTCTTGGAATTTCTGTAGAACTAATTTTAAACGATCCCGTAAGATTTTCGTGGTTGGGTGCAGCAATTAATACATCGTCAAAGTAGGGGACCACGCCTTTAATCCCTTGTAGTAGCCTCTCCATAAGGCTCTGAAAGATCCCTGGGGCTACACTGACTCTGAACTGGAGTCGGGTGCATTTAAAGGCACCTCGGTGCGTTACAATCGTCTGTGCCTGTGCCGTCTTTTCATCAACAGGTAGTTGCTGATATGCCTGAGCTAAGTCTAGTTTAGCGAAGACTTTTCCGCCCCCCAGGGAATGGAGGAGGTGCTGCACCACCGGCACCTGATATGCGTTTTGCTGTTGGGCATGGTTCAGAGTGGCCCGGTAGTCCCCACAAATTCTAATCGAACCATCTGGCTTAATTGGTGTTACGATTGGGGTCTCCCAGGGAGAGTGATCGGTTGGCTCTAGCACCCCTTGAGCTATTAACTTATCGAGCTGTTCGTCGATTTTCGGCTTTAAGGCGAACGGAACTCGACGGGGCTTAAGGCGGATGGGAGCTATTTTTGGATTAAGGCTGAACGATAATGGGGTCCCCTTGTACTCGCCTAATTTTTCCTTGAAGACGTCCCTGAATTCATGTACGAGGTCCTCCGCCCAGTCACTGCCGCTGATTCGGTTAATGCCTGCTACTTCAGTGCCAAGTGGTGCAAACCATTGGAGGCCTAGTAGGCTAGGCCGATCTTTGTCGATCACAGTCAGAGGTAAGTACGCCGTGCGGTTCTTGAATGAGACCCGGACTCGAATGGATCCAACGACTGGAATCCGATTCCCTTGATAGTCTTTAAGGACAAGGTCTTTGCGCCGGAGTGTAGGGATGAGTTGTTTGAGGGTCCTCCAGGAAACCATCGAGAGAGATGATCCTGAGTCGATTTTCATTTGGCAAGGCTGATTTTCGATGGCCACTGTAATTCGGATTTTCTTGGCATCCAAGGAAGAGGTGTGACCTCTTCTCGCTTCGTAGGGCGATTCAAGGTTCGGTTTCTGCAGGAGGGTTTTACTGGTTCTCGCCTTACAGGATGGTTTCCTGTCGATTGGCGATAGTTAGCCCCCTTCGAGGCCAGGCTGGGTCCCTGT